>KV751329.1:780655-800839 GCA_001698575.1 Mola mola | reverse complement strand
TCTCTCCAGGTGTCGCCTCGCTGCACTTTTACCCTCTTTTAAATGGGCCGACTTGTAAACGCGTAGCGACAGTGTTGTCATCGACTCCTTTGAGTTTGCGATTTGTAGAAAAACGTTTTAATGTGGATTTCATTGCTGTAAGTCTTTTGGTCGGATCTCCTTGAAAAGTCCCCCCTTTTTTGACAAGTGAGCGCGGTGGCATCAATCGATAATAATGAAAAAACGTAAACCCACGCGTGACTTTAAACGTTAAGAGCCCCCTGTAAACGCTCAAAGTGACTCCAGCTGGGACAAGAGCTCCTGCGCTGGATGTAAGATGTGCACTAATGCTCTACAGCCACCAACTTGTCACCAGTGGGTGATGAATGAGGAAAACCGAACTGTTGGTGGAAATGTTACCTCTGTATCATCACGGATTACACAAGAACCTGTTTTGATTGTGCAACGAGGATTTGAGGAAGGCGATCAATACACATGCTATACGATCTACTTGCTTGCACAGCTCCCTGTGATATTTTTCCTTCCTATTACTTATGGGACGATTCCTCTCTAGTCTCAGAGGTCTACTAATTCATGTAATTTAACTGGAAAGGAGTGTGCGGTGCAGGGGTGGAAATCTGGCTTTTGGAAGTCAAACAGATGAGATGGCTTGTTTTAATCATTAGTCTAAAGGTGTCTCTACCATGAAGCTTGTGCTGGGGAATCGTGGTTTTGTAAGCTCACATTGTGCATGTGTGCCCTGAATCACAATTTTATCATTTACCTCAGTTAATGTGGCTATTAAAAGGGGCGATAAAGAAGATTTAGAGTTGTCCCATAATGTGTCTTTGGGAGGCCGATCAGATTGTTGATCAATACCAGCGACTGAGCGATTATTTCACCAGATGCTCAGATTGTTTGCTCAAGTGCTCACGTTGAGCCTGGTGCTATGAGCGGAGGACAGCAGCCAGCCGAGATTTGTTTCGCCCTAAGCTGTTTTTTTGCCCTGGCAGTGTAGGTTCGCCTTGATTTCACACCAGGGGAAGAAAATAACAAAAGCATTTCAGTTTTTAGTGGATTGCTGACATTTTAGAATGTGGCGATTTCAAAATATTTCACTGGATTACGAGTGAAAGTTGCGGCAACATGAATTCAGCCTATGTGTCAATGTTGCCAGGGAAATTGTTGCTTTCTAAGGGACAAACATCTTGATCTATTATACAGTTTGACTCTTTAATCTTGAAACAGGCATTGGGTAAATTTTACTCCTGATCGAAATAGTAGTTCAGAACAAACAATCTTAATTTAAGCTCCACGTACAACTTTATTTTTTTTCTGCAGCTTTTAACCCAGAAAACGTCAGTGACTGGAAATTACTCAGGCAAATAATAAATGAATAAAAAAAAAAAAAAAAAAAGAAGACCCTGTAAAGAACTTTAAGAGTTAAGATTATTTTTTCCCAGAACTGAACTGCTGTTCTTAGGAACCTAATTTTTTGGCTCTTCCCATCATCTGTTTTTAAGCTTAGTTTGAATGTGAATCCGAGAAATCTGAGGTAACACAAGAAATCCGAAAGAATCTTCTTCACTTTCTTGCTTTTTTTTTTTTTTTTTTGTCCTAGCCGAACGTATGTCCACTCGAAGTGACAATTTGACATTGACACTGAAAAAGACACATCGGTCTATGTTGTTTCATTGCTGAGAGTTGAAGATTATATCTGTCCTGTAACTGCTGTATATGTTAAACAAGCTGCCTGCGACAATAACCATTGGTTAGTTGAGGATACATAATGGCTCCAGGAAGTGTTAAAGTGGCATTGAAGCCACTACAAGGTCATTTGATGTGCAGTGGGGAAAAAAAGACCTTTCCCCCATAAGCTTACATTTTGAATGAATCAGCTGTAAACCAGTAGATCACTTCTTAAGCACCACTTGCCCAATGAGATTACTCAATCCATCTGGTCCAATAACATTTATGACACTTATGACACAATAGTTTAATTCCCATTAAAGTTAGCGGAGGGCTAAAGGGGAATTTAGCTGCTCCGCTGGTGAAAGTTACAAGAGCAAATGTTCTATGGTCCCCCAAATGTGGAAGAGCCAGGTATTTTAAGACCTGAGAAATCAGTGTTTTTGCCTTCATGTACCACTTTCATAGTCGGGGCCCCATCTCCAAGGCTTTATCCAGATTTTCCAATAATAGAGTCTTGACCTACACAACTAATGCTTTTTATTGTAGCTACAGGCTTCCTTGCTGTCCTGTTTATACAGATATAAGCATTGTGTGGATCTTGTTATCTACGTCTTGGCAAAAAAGCTCGGCCAAATATATCAGACTATTTTTTCAAAGGTCCATTGTGTAGAACTAAGGAGATACATTTTCACAAAGTGAACGTGATACGTGTATAATCACCTAAAATCAACATTATTTATTACTCCATGGAGTTGGCCATGTTGTACCGCCGCGTTTCTGCAGAGGAACTGTAGTGTTTTCGGCGGCCCCAGGAAGAGAGGGTGAGATGGGGGGGGCTCATTTGGTTCAAATCTGCAACCCCTCCACCAGATGCCACTAAACTTTTACCACAATTGGCAGCAAATGACAATTATTACATGAAGAGAACGCAAAGGAAGTCCCTGAGTGTTGGGAAAAGCTGATGAATTCATCTTGTTAAACCCTCTTCCGAGTTGCTGCTTTAAAACCAGCTGATGGACACACATGTTGGGCCAAATTCTACTATGTTGATCTTCCGTAAATGTAATAACATTTGAGCAATATGTGGACAGACACACCTTGTAATTCCCTTCGGTGGTCAATAGAGGCCACTCTGGCTGTATTACATAGAACAAAATGACCTAATGTGTTTAACTGTTCAAAGTCAGTAAGAAACTGTGATCATATGGGACATATTAGTGCGAGGCAAGAAATAAATAAATAAATTCGCTTTCTCTTACATAAATATTTGTTAGCATGAATAAAGAGCCTGCAGTCTAAATTTGTCACATCCAATGTCGTAGCAGTATGAAGTGCTGTTTTATGACAGCTCATGACCGTTTGTCGCTTGTTTTTCTCGGCCGCCGGGTCCCCAAATACCTTTCACGGATATTAACAGTGATTGCCCTCCAAGCAGAGCTCTGGTTCGGTTCAGAAATATTATTCCTGGCCAGAGGTGCGTGCTCTTTTGCAACACCCAAGGGTGACACAGCTGGGTAATACGACCCACTGTAAGTGTCAGAGGTAACGGTTTCAACATTGTTTCTGGTGTATATTAACTATGGGCCAACGTCTTTTTAAATCACGTTTACTTGGAAATTATTTCGAGTCCCAGTACTTTTCGTTTTAGGGCCTTCCAGTGAATTAGTGGAATTATAAAAGCTCCAGATAATACACAGAGGGTACTTTATCTTTACATGATGATTATATATTCCAGATTCCTGTTTAAGGTTACTCTCACAATATCTCAATAGAGAACAAATGTGTTGAAAAAGGGATGTGTGTGTGTGTGTGTGTGTGTGTGTGTGTGTGTGTATCCAGGATCATTGCTTTAGATTTGACTCTATATTTACCGTAGTTTCAGGCCAACACTTCTGCTTCTTTTGATTCAGTGTTGGACAGTGGTGGAAAACATCCTCTGATCCTTTACATTTTAACGTTTCATAATTATAGTACAAGTCAATATCCTAATTTCAAGAGCTCAAGTATGAAAAGTAATGTCTTTCGTTCACGGATTGCTTAGTTATATTCATCATTGTAACCCAAAAATACTGACTTTTTATTACATGGAAAGAAAAGCTGTACATTGTGTTGTAGCCACAACTTCTGAGATTTTGACGCAATTTTAAAGCATTATTAAAAGAATTTGGCCACTCTTGGGAGCAGAAAAAGCAGAAAATCACACAGAGCAGTACTTTATAAGCTTGATATGGCAGATTTGGCAGCAGAGAGTTGTGTCTTTACACATCCAGCTGATATGGACAACATTAGCATTCATTTGCAGCTGTGTCTCTGGCAACAGGGTGAATCTAAGGCCGATATTCACTCTCATTTTAGTTCTGGTTTTCATCACCTTCGCCGTGAAATATCGTCCTGTTTAGCTGATAAATGCTCCACTATGTTCACCAGGTAGTTGCTAACTGTGTTTGGCGCTTGGCAGGTACAGTGTACATTTGGTTTATCGTTTTGTTGCTGAAAAGAGCTGTTTCTAAATTTGGTTGGTGAGAGTGGAGCAAAACATGGTTTATGGTATCACAGCCAAAGCATGATTCAATATGGACTGAAATGCTCCATAACGCAGAGGGGACCTACAAAAGGACAAGTCTCTTTGAGTTTGGTTATTCAGTTTTTTAAAAGACAAATATCGATGAGAATGGCTTTAGAACAGATGTGCCTTTACAACGCTAAAACAGTTTCATTTAACTGAGATTAAAATCTCTTTCAAGAAAGACCTGGGAGCATTAACATTTGTCCAACAATAAAAACAAAATGTAGACAGACAAATATAACTGTCACACACTACAAACAAGAGAAAACTGTATCCTGTTAAAATGCAAATACAAGTTCAAGAGCAAAAGTATGAAAATAGAATAAAAATTTAGAAGTGATTGCACTTAGCAAGAGAGCTGTTTTCTTGATTTGCTTAAAATTTCCCCCAAATTCCCTCAAAGAAATCAGTTCAGAGCCTTTTGTACATCATTCCAGGACAAAACAGATGGGAATTATATAAAGGCCTTTTTGCCTTTTTTCATTCTGAATCTAATTTAGTAAATTCTTCATGCTTTCAGAAACTTTTGATTTTTGTTCTATGTAATTTAGAAATAAAGGATGCAATTTAGGCAATCGGCAGCTCAACGGCAGAAGAAAAGTGAGTTAAACCAGTGCAACAACAAAAGTTTTGCTGCAAAACTCATAGAATAAATAAATGCAAGCAGCAAATTGCAAAGCTTCCCAAACTGAAATATTACAGACCATAATTAACAGCCAGTAGCAACAAAATGTAGTGTTTTTGTATGAGTTTGTGTTGGGATGCATACACTTAAAAGAGGACCATAGTCACAGCGGAGGGAGTTGTTGCAATAAAGTTTAAATATTATTACTGGGAACCACCTAAAACTAACACACGGTCATTACAAATATAGTGGTTAAATTAAATAATATCTATCAAGATTAATGACGCCTTACAGAATCTGAAGCAGACACACACACACACACACACACACGCACGCACGCACGCACAGCCTTCCCGGTTTTATTCCCTTCCAGAGGAAAATAAATCTACATTTCAAAGTTTTAGTCCAAAAAAGTAACGGAGGAGTGTTTTTAAGGATACATAGGCCTGGCCAGGAGAAATGTTTGTTATGAGCTAAAATGTGATTTTCCAGTAATACTCTGTAAAGTGTTTTTTAGTTGGTGATAATCCTAATCTGAAACAAGTGTCTGTTTACAGTATTAGTTCATTGTTATGCTAATTTACTAATCTTTTTCTCCCTTATGGTACTCTTGGCTTCATTCCCGACCCTCTATTCCCATTTGAATATGACTCAACAACTTCCACTTTATGAAGGCTATTGTTAACTTCGAGCATGGGTCTGATACAAAAATCTGTTTCTTGTACATAGGCAGCCTCAGCGGGCCCCTTCAGCCTTTTAATACAGCCGTTCTCTGTGCTGCACAAATAACCAACTCAACCAGTAAAATCTGCATCTGTAGACATTATTGTGCTGGTTAATCAGGGGAGAATAGTTTCAGTCAGGTTGTTTGATTCCCTGTTTTGTTTTGTTTTTTACATCTTCATTATATAGCGTGAGACATTTGCTGAAAGACATCTCATTCTGATCTCTACTCTGAATCTGTGAGTGCGTTCCTTCAGAACTGCTTGTCAGATGGTCGAATACATTGGAGGTGAGGAAGGAGCCACTGTGTGAGTGTCTGTCTTTAGCTGTCTTGTCTCTTCTTGATGCTACTATTTCTGTCATGCATGTGAGAAACCAGGTGCAACATTTTGACTTAGGAGGAGACCGTTTCAAAACATCTAGCAATTATCCCCATTTTTAAATGATATCACCGGCCTTTCACTCTGCCTCAGTGAGGCTCCTAGCAACATCAAGAAAACGCTTTCCCTTTTGACGAGGTTGGACGACAAGCCAAATGAACCTCTCCTGATTAAGAATAACCCGACCCAGAGAAAGGATCACTCTATAACAGTGCTGCTGGCCCAATCTGTTGCAAAATAGAGGTACCAGACTGCACCATGTAATCTCCTTTTAATGTAAAATGCTGAACAAGATTGTACAGAATGACTTGTGATGGCCACATTCTGAATTTAACTCGTCAGCCGCCGTCTTCTCGTGAACTGTTGGTGATGATGAATTTAGAGCTGATCCTAAAACTGAGGACAATGCTGCTTCAACAAATTATAAAAATATTAGCTGTATAGCCATGTTAAATACCATTATTAAACCACACTGAACAACTGCTTTCTCAACAGCCTCTTTCCCCCCCAGCTCATTTTTCCATCTCCCTCCAGTTTTTCTTTCTCTTCTGGTGATTTAAATCTTTTTAAAACCGTTTTTGACCTAATTTTTATTAATGTACTTTGACGCACTTTGACTGAAGAAAACAGTCAGTGTCATGATTCCTTCTTTCATTCTGAAATCCACCAATGACCATGACCTATGGGAGGTTATAGAAGCGAAACTGTAGGTGACTACAAGTAGCTCCTCCTCTTTTTCCTGGAAATCTGTGTCTGGTTCAAATATGTATGACTGAATTACTCCAATGTCAGAAATTGACACTGTTCAGCGTACAGTAGACTAGTTTAAAAGCTTGAAGATGACAGTAAACTTCTAACTTATAAAATAAAGTAGTCATAGATCCCCACAACATAGGAAAGGCAAATGTGTAGAATTACATTCAAGAGATTTTAAAGCTACGAAGGGATTCTTTTCTTCATGAAAAAAAGAATTATGTACTTTTATATGTACTTTTACAATAACAATGATCATTTGTATGGTATGTTGGTATTCAAACAACTGGTCACTGAAACTATGCATTTATTTTTTATTTCTGTCAACTACTGGGTAAA
The DNA here is from genome assembly GCA_001698575.1 of Mola mola. NCBI lineage: Eukaryota > Metazoa > Chordata > Actinopteri > Tetraodontiformes > Molidae > Mola > Mola mola. Next base: position 793,782 of record KV751329.1, on the reverse strand, counting down.
TTTAGATATAACAAAGCTAGCATTGTATATTGTTAAAAATATTCTAACCATTTGGTTGGACTACTGCCTGCATGGCCCACTAGAAGGTGCTCTAAGGCCCAGTAGAGAGCCAACTGTTTGAGAGAAGTGAGAACGTTGTTTTAGACTTGGAATAGTCTGTCAAAGTATTTATTCAGGCTACAGTAACAATTATCATCATTAGAACACTCCTGTCTGTTGATTGTTTAGAATTAATCCTGCCATGACATCATATGAGAGAGGACCTGGAAAATGATGCTTGAGACAAAAAACACTAAATGGGCTTTAAAAACTGCTAAATACAACAAGATAGTATATTTTCACATGGTTTCTCAGTCCAAATGCCACCCAAAATTAGTTTGGAAAGACACATTGGAGTAAATCAGTACCTACCACAGCAGGCTTACTGAATCACAGAAGAGTTTTAACAGACGTCTCGTGAAGCTGCTCCTATTTCAAGACACTGAGTCTGTTGGCGCTGCTGCTATCCCTGCTCTATCTGCTCACACTGTCTTGTGGTTTGGACAAAGCCACTGTCATTTTCCTGGAATTTCCTGCCATCTGCGCTCAGTCAAAGTTTCTCACAGATCCACACCTGCTTGTAAATGTTAAGGTTTGCTAGGGGGAGACGACAAAGGGATAGGTGAGCACGGATGGAAGGAAAGGTAGACCGAAGATGTGTTGGCTTGAGTTTCGTAGTAATGGAATGTAAGCTTGTTTGTAAAGGAAATTTAATTTTGGTTGAAGACAGTAATTTATGATGCTGGGAGACAACAATGAGAGCATAGTTTAACACCAGCCTAAAAAAATAACTGAAACATAAGTCAAGTTTCATCCCGTATTTATGGTTAGGTTCAGCACATATTAGTGGTGGGTCTATTTTTTTTTTTTAGATCCTTCGCTTGAGTAAAAGTAGTAAATCATCAATTTTAAAATATTTTATTATATTTGCTTGAAAGAAAAGTTTGGCAGTTATGAAACACCTGATTAAGAAGATTAATCAGTTGAAGACTGAAATAGGGGCGGTTGGGGGAGAATGTGATTTTGTCACATTAGGCCCTAGTCACACACAGATGCATCACGAGTAGGGATGGGCACTTCAAACACAAGTGCTTTTTGATCTTCACTGGGAACTGTTAGATAAATGTTCAAATGCCCTACCCTGAAATGCACTCACCCCCAAACTCTGTCACAATGGTATAATGTCTGGTATAATGAATGGACATAGGCAGAAACTGATGAATTCTCTTCCAAAATGGGAATCAGGCTGTCATACAATTATGGACTCTTGAGGCTTAAGAACAGCAAAAGAAAATCAATATGAAGACATAACTGGCAGGGGAAAATGAAAGCCTTATCTCTGATTTCTCGCAAAATCAGACGACAGAATTACATATTACATATCACTGCAAAATGTGCGGTGTGTGCTGACATCAACTAGGTCATAAAGATACTGATAATGATTTTGCAAAATACACAAAACAAATTTTACAACTCTTTTATGCATCTGTTGTCATAGACAGTTTTTCAACCTTCGTCAAATGTCTCAGCTGCATTATCATCATGCAGTCTCTTCAGTTGTGTGGTAATTGTCTTTCTTTGTGGGCAGCGGGCCACTCTCTGCTGGGGGCATTGTTCTCAAATGAAATAGTTGTTGTCGATTTGTGTTATGCTAGCTTTGCCTAGCAGTTTGCTCTTCACCTCATTTTTTATTAATTTTGTTGAATGAGTTCCACACACAACATTGACAGAAAAATTCCCCACTCGCCCTCTCTGTTGGCGGTCTTGTGTCTCCTTTAACCTCGGGTCCTCTACCAGAGGCCTGGGAGCCTGAGGGTCCTGCCCATGTTCTTAGCTGTTCCTAGGATTGCGCTCTTCTGGACTGAGGTCTCAGGTGTTATTCCTGGGATTTGTTCGAGCCACTCTCTCAGCCTGGGGATTACAGCCCTGAGTGTTCCTATCACCACTGGTACCACTGATGCCTTTACTCCCCACATCCTTTCCAGCTCCTCTTTGAGCCCTTGGTATTTCTCGAGCTTCTCGTGTTCCTTCTTCATGATGTTATCCTGCTTGTCGACCACCACGATATCCGGTTGATAAGCCACCACCATCTTATCGTTCTGGATCTGGAAGTGCGACAGGATTTTGGCTTGGTCGTTTTCAATCACCTTAGGAGGTGTTGCCCACTTTGATCCTGGAACCTCCAACCCATACTCGGCACAGATGTTTCTGTATACTAGGCCGGCCACTTGGTTGTGACGCTCCAAGTATGCCTTATCTGCCTGCATCTTGCACCCTGCTGTTATGTGCTGTAGTGTCTCAGGGGCATCTTTGCACAGTCTGCACCTTGGGTCCTATCTGGTGTGGTAGACCCCGGCATCTATTGATCTTGTTTTCAAGGCCTCTTTTTGTAATGCCATGATCAGTGCTTCTGTGCTGTCCTTGATACCAGCCTTCTCCAGCCACAGGTATGTTTTCTCGATATCAGCCACTTCCTCTGTCTGTCGGTGGTACATCCCGTGCAGGGGCTTGTCCCTCCATGATGGTCTCTTTTCTTCTACCTTTTCCTCACTGGGTTTCTGCTGCCTGAGTCATTTACTTAGCAGGTCATCATTGGGGGCCATCTTCCTGATGTGTTCCTGGATCTTGGTTGTTTCATCTTGGATAGTGGCTCTGACACTCACTAATTCTCGGCCTCGGGGTGCTGGACTCGGGGCGAAACCTTCCATGCATGGTGAGGAGCTTCCTTGTCTTGATATCTATGGCTACTATCTCCTCATTTGGTCAGGTCTGATGATGGGCAGGGCATAGGTGTTGATGGATCTGATCTTGTTCTGACCATTCAGCTGACTTCTCAGGGCCTGCCTTACTCTATGTAGGTATTTGGCTGTGGCTGACTTCCTTGAGGCCGCTTCATGATTCCCATTTGCCTGCGGGATCCCAAGGTATTTGTAAGTGTCTTGAACATCGGCTAAGTTGCCTTCTGGTAGTTTAACCTTTTCAGTTGTGATCATCTTGCCTCTCTTTGATATCATTCGGCTACACTTGTCTAGCCCGAATGACATGTTAACGTCAGTGCTGTAGATCCTGGTGTATGTGGCATTGAGTTGTAGGCTTTCTTGTAGTCAATCCAGGCAGTGCACAGGTTGGTCTTCCTGGTCTTACAGTCTCTAGAGACTGCCCTGTCCACCAGTAGCTGGTGTTTGGCTCCTCTGGTGTCACTACCAACCCCTTTCTGTGCCCTGCGCATGTATTCAGCCACATGCCTACTCATCTTGGCTCCAATGATGCCTGACAGGAGCTTCCATGTCGTGTAGAGGCAGGTTATTGGCCGGTAGTTGGATGGAATCGTTCCCTTCTGGGGGTCCTTCATGATCAGGACCGTCCGGCCTCAGGTCAACCACTCTGGGTGGGTCCCATCTTTCAGCAGCTGGTTTATCTGAGCTGCCAGACGTTCCTGGAGTGCAGTTAGCTTCTTTAGCCAGTAGCTGTGGATCATGTCAGGGCCCCGGTGCTGTCCAGCTCTTCATCCCTGAGACTCTTTGTTGGATGTCTGCCATTTTGATGTTTACTGGTTCTTGTTCTGCGAGATGGCTGTGGTCCTCTCTCAAGTCCACCAACCACTGAGCATTGGTGTTATGTGATGCCGTTTTCTCCCATATGCCCTTCCAGTACAGATCAGTCTCACCCCTGGGTGGGTCTGTCCTCGTCTTATTACCCTCCCACTGAGAGTACGCTATATTTACAGGTGCCAGCAAAAACAATGGGTAAATATATATTTTCAGACCAAAGTATTATCAGGTGAACTCTTTGAATTTCTATAATTCTTAAATATTCAAAAATCAGGACCGATCCCTAATCACTAGAAACACCAGGAAAAGCATTGTTTTTCTCATGATATGGTACACACTCCCATCTTGCGCTGAGAGCTGCTCTTTTCTCATAGTTTTACAATCAAGATAAAAGTTGCAATGTTCTCAACTTTTCTGCAGGCTGATTTTTGTTTGGGCTATATTTGATTTCCTGTTTTTCGGTTGCTGTTGTGCTTCTCTGGATATTTTTGCTGTTCTCCAGCTAACTCACATATTGTAAATTGTTTAAGCAGCACAAAACTAAATTTAACCAAACTAGCTTAAAAAAAGAAAAAAAGAAAAGTGTGCTAGTGTGTATCGTCTGTAAAGTGGCAAATTCACATTGTTACTCTGATTTGTGTACAACAAACAAGATTTTGCGGGGACTTCCCCCTGATTATTCTGTCCAGTGCTATCCAGTGATAACCATCCATCCAGTGGATAGGATTTATAAAAGTTTAAAAAAAAAAAGAATATACGACTTTTTGCGTGCTGGTGTCTTAACATATTCAGTTTGTGTCGTGTCAATTTTTTTTTCGCCTTTGCCCTTCCAACATCTCGACTTTGTTAATGCAACTGACCCTAACAACAGACACATGACACTAGCAGACCCTGACAAATAGAGGTACCAGCAAAAGTGTTTTTTAAAGAGCCCCCAAAACATCTGCATCTGTAGAACTCTAATGTTAAATTAAACTTATCATCTGGTATGTAAAGGATGAGCTGTATATAGCAATAGCATGAAATAGCTTTGGCTGTGACTCTGACCGTAACTGCGTGGCTGTAATGTGCTTGTTATGATTGTGGCAGTGAAACATTAGTTTATGGGTGTGAAGACTACATTCCAGGGTTGTCTGTCTGCTTTGATTGACAGTTACCGGCTGAACATGTATTTAATAACAATATTTTTGAACTCCCATGAGGTATTGGTAAGACTATCATATCTGATGATAATGATAGTCCTAAGTAATTTAATGATACTTTTCTTGGCTAATGCTAAGAGTAGCTGCAAAACAGCTACAACCACAACTGCATACCAAATAAACATGGCCAGTCACAGCTCACATCATCCATCCTTTCTATTGTATGTGCTATGTGTTTCCTTCAAGCTTGCAGTTTGGACTACACTAATACACTTCCTGTTCCTATAAATCAGGGGGATCACCTAATAAATATGGAATATTTTCACTTTTTTTTTTCAATATTCACTGCTTCCTTATGTTATGTACTGGAATATTATCTGTAATGATTTCATATGAATGTAGATTTTTAATAACTGGCTAAAGTGAAGTTAATTCTAACCACTTTATATATTTTTGGAACAATTAATAATATTTTTATGATGGTCTTACATTTTGTATGTCAACATACTGTATTTTGCAACATTAAGTATATTAACATACTAATGCAAGAGTATCTTCAGTTATTTAAGGAGGGAAAATTTGAATATTCTAGGCTAGATTACACATAAACTAAAACATTTTACCTTTTCAATTTTAATGATTATGAACTACAGCTCAAAATAAAATACAAAAAAACATCCCAGAATATTAGAATATGTCACTGTAACTGCTTAAGTCAAAATCAGTTATACTTAATTAAACTGAAAAAAGGCCTGAGCCCAAGCTCTGACAAACCTTTGTTTCTTTCCAGAAAAAATATCCTTTCCTGCTGGCTTGGAGATACAAGAGATCTGACAGTTAAAAAAGAGCTATTTGGAGAACCGACTGTACAGATAGAGACATGGTGCAACATGAGACAGTGTTATTCACCTGATCCCACTGAGTTTACCTTAAAAATATGCCAGATTTTTCATGGTTACAATCACAAAACAATGTACCTGTAGTATTAATGTGTTGCACATCAATAAAACAAATGATCAGTTTCATCAAAATAAATAAGAAGGATTTACCAGTGCAGGCAGTGGGAGAGTTTTCTTTGGGACAGTGAGGCCACAGTGATCTTGTCTATGACTGGGTTGGATAGGGTGCAAGCATGCTTATGTGTAACTTACGATACATTGATACCGACACCAGGGCCGCCACAGAAATGGCTGGGCCCCTGCAAGGGTCCAGCAAAAGAGCTCCCCACAAATCTGCTTTACTCACATCAACACATGCTTGAGGTTTCTCTCGCCAACATAAACACATTCAGAATGTGTTCAATATTATCAATATCATCATCCTCTGTCTTGCAGGTGGTGGCTCCTTCAATGGCACTAGTCAGTTCTTGGCTAGTAAAGTCATTCTCTGGCTACTCTTGGTTTCTTTTCAATCATTACATCATTAAATTGAAACATTATAAAACTAAAGCTCTTGCCAAATTCCTGTTTTTTTTCTTCTTTCTTTTCAGGAATCCTGATTTATGTGCACAGTCAAAAATTCACTCTAAAGTAAGTTATTGTTTTTTTACATCAGTACATCAAATCAAATTCAAATCAAATTTTATTTGTATAGTCCGAAGTCACAATTTACACATTATCTCACTGGGCTTTGACAAACTGTACAGATGTGACATCCTCTGCCCTTAGACCCTCGAACCGGGTGAGGAAAAACTTAAAAAACCCTAAACAGGGAAAATAAGAAACCTCAGGAAGAGCCACAGAGGAGGGATCCTTCTTCCTAGGACGGACAGACGTGCAATAAATATCACTTGTACAGAACACAAAAACATGATAACAACAGTTCATTTAGAATGCATAAAACATCCATGAGTCCCAGAGTCTGTGGATTCTATGAGTCCGGATGTATGGAAAGTCTAATGATCCAGACGCAGGTGGACTCTGTTGGTCCAGGAGTCATTGTACTCCATGTAGCAAGATCTGGGTGTTGCTGAGTCCAAGAGTATGTAGAATCTGTAAATCCAGGGATATGTGAAGTGTAGTGGTCCAGAAGCAGGTGTAGTCTATTGATCCAGAAGCCATTGTGATCTGTGGGTCCCGATTTGCACTTGGAAATCCAGCCTAGGATCCAAGTCACAGGATCCAAGTCACAGGATCTCCTTTCCTAATGTGGCCAGGGGGCATCAGGCAGGACCACAGCAGCACCTCCCACCGCGACCTAGAAAAACCTGCAGGATGGTAAAGCACAACGACTCCGGGGAAGAAGTAAAGTTAGTGTAAGGATATGGACATTCGGAGTCAGAGGGGGGGGAGAAGAAAGCTCAGTGAATCATGGAGTGTTCCCCCAGCAACCTAAGCCTATAGCAGCATAACTAAGGGCTAGATAGGCCAGCCTTAACTATAAGCTTTATCAAAAAGGAAGGTTTTAAGCCTACTCTTAAAATCAGAGAGTGTGTCTGCCTCCCGTACCAAGACTGGAAGATAGTTCCACAGGAGAGGAGCTTGATAGCTGAAAGCTCTGCCTCCCATTCTACTTTTGGAAATTCTTGGGATCACCAATAACCCTGCATCCTGGGAGCGTAAGGTTCTGGATGGGCGATAGGGTACTATGAGCTGTTCAAGATAAGATGGTGACTGACCATGAATAGCTTTGTAGGTGAGAACAAGGATTTTAAATTCTATTCTGAATTTAACTGGGAGCCAGTGCAGAGAAGCCAGTATGAGGGAAATATGGTCTCTGATATTAGTTCTAGTCAGTACACGTGCTGCTGCATTTTGGATTAACTGAAGAGTTTTTAAAATTTTGTTAGGGCAACCTGAAAATAAAGAATTACAGTAGTCCAGCCTGGAAGTAACAAACGCATGAACTAGTTTTTCTGCATCTTGTTGAGACAGGATGTGCCGGATTTTAGCAATGTTACAGAGGTGAAAGAAGGCAGTCCTTGAAATCTGTTTAACATGTGAGTTAAAAGACAGCTCCTGGTCAAAGATAACACCCAGGTTTCTGACAGTGGTGCTGGAGGCCAAGGCAATGCCATCCAGATTAACTATGTTGCTGGATAATGAGTCTCTAATGTGTTTGGGGCCCAGCGCAATGACTTCAGTTTTGTCGGAGTTTAACATTAAAAAGTTAGGAAACATCCAGTTTTTAATGTCCTTAAGACATGACTGTAGATTAGCTAACTGATGGGTTTCATCTGGCGTCATTGATAAGTATAGTTGTGTGTCATCTGCATAACAGTGAAAATGTATGGAGTGCTTTCTAATAATTTTACCTGGACTCGTGGCTGGCTGACTGCGGTGCCACTTTTGATGTTATGTACAAAACAAACAAAGAAACAAAAGAATTAAGAATAATACTAGGATGCTGTATTTCCAGGAGAGGTTTTTTTCTTCAGAATGTATGAAAGAAACAGTAAATATTTGTTTTTTACAAAGTAATGGTGAGCATTTTACTTAAAAAAATGATTTAGTTATCGTTTATATTAGGATGAACATGCTTATTTCTGGTGTCCTTGGACCCCCTTTTGCACTCATGAGCTACTTTTTTTTCAGATCCTTAATGATGGCAAATCAGATCTCATTTCAACACATTTATTTTCCAAGCAGCTATGATATGTAATGTCATATAAATTAGTGTAAAGTTACATGATTTATGAGGCACATTTCAATGCAAACTTGGCATATTATTTACAACTATGTTACAGAGAGCAGAATTATTAATCACATGTATGTTGAAACACAAGACAATTTTTAATAATAAATAAATTGAGTTTTTGGGGGCAATAGTAGAGTGTTGAGACTGGTGTTTTTTTTAACCCATTTAAAACTGAAATGAACAGACTTGATTCAGAATACTTTATTTATCCCAGAGGGAAATTGTTAATATTGGTATTGGTATTGGTTGATATTGGTAGTATTGATATTTTATGATTGCATTATCATTTTGGAGTAAGGCCCATGCACTGATCACGGGTTTTAGTGAGGGTAGTGATGAATCACAGCTCTGTCAACTGCTTTTGGGTTGTTTTCTTTTCCTATCAGTTTTCTGGAACATTCTGGAACATCAATATACGCATGGATGGAAGAGTAATCGCCTCCCGTCTGGGTCTTGTGTTGGCTGTGTATTCCTTGCTTCTTTTTCAAGTATTTCCACAGGCATCAGTGGTTTTGTCAACTGGACAAGCCACCTCTTTGATCACAGCTTCATAATTTGACATAACATGACACAGAAGTAATGGCATTTTGTCATGGTATTGGCACAGCTACAGCGACCTTTTCAGAGGGATGGTGGCGGGTGTTATTGGTTTGACTTTCTGGAAAAAATTGCAATGAGCCCCTTTCTTTCATGCTGACTGGACTTTCAGAAGACTTAGTTGCTGAAATCAGGCCAGCACACTAACATCTCCTGACACAATGAGATTAAGATAACTAACATTATTCAGTTTCATGTTGATATCCATGTTTCATAGATTCTGGCGATGGAGCACACCTGAAATGTGAATGAAGTGCGTTGTTCAGCTCCCTGTCATCAAGTCCTTCAACTTAAATAACATGTATTCACAGTTAGCCCTCAGATTGACATAGATGAGCTGTTACCACTGCAGAACGGTATCATGTATTGCAGTTTAAACAAATGAGTGTTGAATTTGTTTTGGGATTTGGTTTAGTCGAAAAAAAACCCAAAAAAAACAAAACAAAACAAATTGGTTGGTTTTGTGACAAATCATGATCATGGTTAAAACAACAGTACGTAAAGTTCAAAATGAACCACCCTTCCTGCCTCTTTGGCGTTTGTTACTCTCTAGCACCATCTCTGGATTTCCTCCTTTAGGCCAGATTAGCAACAGTCCTGACTCTTGAGCTCCCTGAGGGTTGTATTAAACCTGTTGAATGTAATTAAATATTAAGTTTGGCCACTTCCTGAAACAAGAGGTGATGTAATTTTTTCTTAGGAAGGTGCTCTTTTCTTGAACTTCTGTTTGGCCTGTCTAAAAATGGGCTGAATTCAGAGGAACTAGAGCCACTTCCTAATTTTACTTTTTTGATGACATTCAAAATTTGTGCAGCACCAAACAACATCAGCCAGTTGTAAAGAGTTAAGGACATGATTGTCAGTGTCAAATGTGGCATAATAAAAGTCATACACAGGGTGGAGGTGCACAGAAACAGCTGCAACTGTAAATGATAAAATGGCTTTAAAAAGTTTTTTGTGATGATCTTTTCTGCACTTTATTACGACTTTATTACTATTAGTTACTTCACTACCTAATCACACATTATTGATGTGTCATCCTTAAGTGTATATTTTGTTGCACACCTGACAACAGCTTGAGTCAGCATCCAACTGAGATGATTTACTTGGTTTAGTGTGGGAACACTGCTATTGGTAACATCTGACCACGGATGTTAGTCTTTGTGCATCTCTGCAGCTGTCATTGTCAGCTCAGCAACTTCAGGAGGCTCCGCCTAACTAACTCTGTACCTGCATGGTAGCTTGTGGAGTCTCAGTGTTTATCAATATTCCTCATTATTAACATCATGTTAATGGACGGACAAATTTGTCTGCATGCCTGGCAGCAGCCATACTCAGATTGATTTACCTAGTCTGAGCACAAAATTCAGCTGTTTTTCTAAGAAACACTCATGAAGTTCTCCTAAATCAGCAACATATTTAATCTGAAGAGATGACATTTATCTTCTTTTTAGCATGTATTGCTCCTTCACTGTGAAACTACTTTTCAACTGTGTTTTATACAAAAGGAGTGTACATTGTGGAAAACCTTAGCTTGAGAGGATGAGAAGTTGGTGGATGTCAAGTGTGCAGTGATTTTCCACTGTGTACATCATGATGGATGGAGAAAAGCGTCGCCAATTGGGATTTTTAAGTGGACCAGAATGCTTCGCACCCTGTCTGCAATTTATTTAGGTAACGAATACCTGAAGGCGTAAACCTAATTCTACTGCCTATATGACAGCCAGCTAGGTCGCCAGCCAATGTCAGATCTTGTATTAGCTTAATATAAGGCAGCATCAGAAACATCTGGAGGGTTTTTTTTATTAACTGTGCATCACTGCTTTACTGTTGATCATTTTGACAACCTCAAAAGACTCAAACAGAGCTCAGTGGCCACTAGAGAGACACATGCAGGCGGACACAGGGCACTGCTTTATTTATGTATTTAGTCGACCGTCAACATTATGTGATACTATTGTTATTATTCCCTCAGCTCATGTGTCTCAAATGAGACAAAATTAAACATTTCAGTACAAGTCAGGGCAACACTCTTGTTCTTTTACTATTTCTGAATTTCTTGTAAATTATTGCCTGACATGTTTAATGCTAACATACTGTATCTTTAATAAGATAAAACAGAATATTAAATGTGTCCTTACATAATAATTGAATGAAAGTTTATTATAGGTGTAGAGTGAGACAATATTACTATGAAAGTATCTACATATATTGATATATTTATTCTAGTAAAGACCTGCTGTCTGATATTAAGAGCTTTAAAAAAAATTAATGACCTGAAGCTTGAAGAAGTGTCCTTGTATTTGCAAGTGTTTAATCTCTAAAGTGTTTCGAAAATGAATCAACCTGTAGCGCCGTCTCTCAAAGCCAGCTCTGATTTGACGTACCACCTGCCATGTTCACTGAGAGAAAATGGCAGTCTCTTTGGAAATTTCCAAGGTGTAACTGTAAGAATCTAAAGCTGGCAACTGCAGAAAAACTGCTCATTTAATTTCCTGTGGATAAATAAAGCTGAAGGACTAGAAAGTAGAGTGAATTATGATTGTTGGCACACTTGTAGCACACAAATTTGGTTTCACACTATTAAGTTAGATTGAAAATGGAGGCCCAGACTCACAAATTATTTAGGGAAGTGTAAACTCCCAGGTTCCAGCCAACTCTCTGTTACTGGGACAGCACAGTCACAAGTCTTATTTGAAAACACAAGCAAAAGTTGTGAAACTTCTTACGTACTTCATATGTTTTATTTAATAGATGGCCAGCCACATTTGTGGGGTTTGTTCTCCTGCAAACATATTGTTCTAACCTAAAATCTACTGCACCGCTCGGTGTTTCTACCACTACCATGTCCCCATGGTTTACTTTAAGTCCAGGAAATAAGATTAAAATTTATTTTCTCTCAAATTCATAACATTTACTGTAGTTTGATTAATACAAAAATGTAAAAAAGCAGTAAGTATTTCAAATCAAATCAAATTGAATCAAATTTATTTATATAGCGCCAAATCATAACATAGTTACATCAAGGCACTTTACATATAGTGCAGGTCTAGACCAAACTCTTTATAGAATTAGTTAAAGAGACCCAACAAATCCCTCCATGAGCAAGCACTTGGCGACAGTGGCAAGGAAAAACTTCCTTTAAGAGGCAGAAACCTCAGGCAGAACCAGGCTCGGGGGGGGGGTGGCCATCTGCCTCCACCGGTTGGGTTAAGAGAGAGAGAGAGAGGAAAACTGAGTTGATTAGGGAGAGAATGAGAGTAGGAGGAGAGGATACTCAACACAAATGCAAGCAGGAACATATGATAATGCATGATATTAGCAGTACATAAAAATATGGCAGCAGCAGGTGTTGCAGGAACATGGAGTAGCGATGATTCACTACCTGCCGGATGTGGACAGGGAGAGAGAGGAGAGGACGGGGGAAAAACAAAGACTACGGGGGAACATGGTTAGTAACAAGTCAGGGTGTGATATACATGCATGGGGGAGGGTGAGAGAGAGAGAGAGGTACTTAGTGCTTCCCCCAGCAGTCTAGGCCTATAGCAGCATGACTAAAGAGTAATTAAACTATAACTTTTTAACTATAGGCTCTGTCATATGGACAATTTTCAAGCCTGGTCTTGAAAATTACTAGAGAGTCCGCCCCCCAGACCGATACTGGGAGTTGGTTCCATAAAAGAGGAGCCTGATAACTGAAAGATCTGCCTCCCAATTTACTCTTGGAGACTCTAGGAATCACAAGTAAACCTCCATCTAGAGAGCGACGTGACCTACTACGACAATAAGGAACTGTGAGCTCTCTGAGATATGATGGAGCTTGGTCATTAAATGCTTTGTATGTTAACAAAAGGATTTTAAATTCTATTCTGAATTTTACCGGGAGCCAATGAAGAGAAGCTAACAGAGGAGAAATGTGATTCCTTTCTCTAGTTCCTGTTGATACTCGTGCAGCAGCATTCTGAATCAACTGAAGGCCTTTCAGAGATTTGTTGGGACATCCAGATAGTACTGAGTTACAGTAGTCCAGTCTGGAAGTAACAAATGCAAGGACTAGTTTTTCTGCATCCTCTTGAGACAGGATGTTTCTGATTTTCATAATGTTGCGCAGGCGAAAGAAAGCTGCCCTAGAGACTTGTTTTATGTAAGGGACAAAGGACAT
>KV751329.1:701144-753947 GCA_001698575.1 Mola mola | reverse complement strand
GCGGGGTGGGGGGGGGGGTGCAGTGGAGTTGCTTCCATGGAGTCTCATGCTTGATTCAGAGTTCTGTTTACTAGAACAGTTATCTGCTTAGCTGTTAGCCATGCTGGAAGTTTCTTTATTTGCTTTTGTCATCAAAAAACTGGATTAATGGACTAATAGCTACAAAGATACAAAGATTATCATTTGACATGGAAGTTTTTGGAATAGCCTTTCATGTGATAATGACCTACTTTTATTCTAACTCTCATGATATGATTTGAGTTTTTTGTGAGACAAAGCAAGCTATTCATAGATGTCACCTGCGTTAATGAACCATTTTAACTATTTTATAGACTTAATTCATTACTTGACAGATAAATCAAGGCTAAAGTCATCTTTAATTCTAGCATGTAACAACATAAACATATAACTGCCATAGCTAGAATTGGCTTTGTATTTAGCCACATTTGAGTTAAAACTTAAGCATTTGGAACAAAATAACCTCAGACAGCAGATGAACAATGCTGCGCTCAATTTATGTACAATCAATCAATGTATGTACATATGTTCTGATTATTTGAACAGGTTGTTGTTGGACATTGTGTCTCTTACAGAACTTGGTGGTGGCTGCTCAAATTTTCCTTATCTGTCTTTCAGAAGTGTACTCAAACAGCAGCACGGTCCACAACAGGAGAAGTTCGGAGTTTCTCCCTCCGTCTGCCGACACCTGTTCCGGGTATCAAGGACTGGAGGGAAACTTTGACGTGAACAGCCCAATATCTACACTAACAAGCCCGGATAGCATGAGAGACAGGTGAGTGTAAGAACAATACAAGTAGATCAATGTTTTATCCCAAAAGTCAGTTTATCCATGCAGGGACAGATGACTGCAAACACTCAAGCAGCAATGCTACAGTCTTTACCACACTATGTTGAGCATCTTTCCATTTTGCAGCTCGACCCTATTCATTACACAAGAGAGATTGTCTCTTTGATTTTGTATTTACACTTGTAACTCTGGGTTGAGCTCTTGTTTTTCTGTTTAATCAATTGCGGTCCAGCCTAAATTGAACCATGAGGTTGCTGTTATTTCTTGAAAAAGAGAGTATTTTACTTAATGAGACCCAGAGGCAAACATGTCTGGTCAGTTCATCCAAATCACACACACAAAAAAACATGTTTTCCCACTTATGCATTGTAGTGTCTGGCAAGGCTTTGAGTTATCTTCTATGAGGGATTTCTGCTGCCAGCCCAATAATGAAGCTGAATGGGATTTCATTTGCATTTCGCATTTTTCTCTCAGAAATATTTTCTACTGAAGATAAAAATAGTGAAAGCTGAACAAAATTTTTCTGCTCCATGAAAATACAGTTCCCGAAGATGAGCATTTTCAGCTGTGTACCCCTAAATCCTTACTCACTCTGTAAAATCAAGATACTTGTTTTAACCTTAACAAAAAAATTAAAATTTCACAAAATACAGTTCAAGTTTTCATACCTTTCTCTGCTTCCGTCAGCTTTCTGCTGGAGGCATACCCCAGACATGACCAGTCAATTGCCAAAGGGTCACGTCTTTCTGAAGTTTTTCAGATATTTACAAAAGACAAAGGAATTTGTCTAAATTTCTTCCAAAGCTTCAGAAAACCGTTTGCACCCTCGGTGCAATCAGTGACAAGAATTTGAAAAAAGGTAGGGAAATATAGACTGTACAAAGAAGCAACTTGTTTTCGAAGTTTTGACTTTCTCTGAGTCTAAAAAAGGGTTTTTGTCTCAAAAATACAGACATTCTCCTTTAAGCTGAAGTCCAAAAGGCAAGATGAGTTAGCTTTTAATCGCCTTGTCTTTCAAGTTCAACTTCAAATTTTCCGATTTTTAAAGTTAATAAACGTATAAAGCCGTATAAAGTATTTTTATACGGCTTATCGCTTTTGAGCACTACTATCTCAGACCCACAATTCACATTTCAACCTTGAATACCTATGGACACGACTCTAAAGACTTCCCATTTACTTAGTTTTTCCTCTCCTGTCTGGAAAACATACGGCCATAAATGGGGAGACATGTGAGTGTATACATACTTGAATACACCAGAGACATTATCACCAGCTATAGACTTAGGATTTTGTGGTTCAAATGATTGGGTTGTTGGAGACCATGGAAGTTATGTTTACTGTAATAGGAGACAATTTTTATCTATCCCATTATAAAAGACATAAAGTGGCAGCAGTTTATAGACAATGTAGCCTCATGTTATAGAAGAATCAGCCATAAACTAACTTTTGACACAACAATAAAAACAATGGCAGTCTGCCCGGTGAAAGGAAGTTCATAAGCACAAATAGCCCTTCTTTTAATACATTATGAATTAAAAAATAGTTTGACATGAAACTGTCCAGCATTTGCACTCATTTTTTTTTTTAGCCTGTAGTCCTGGACTACAGGCTAAAAGTGTTTTGATACGGCTTCCTCTCTTATTTTAATCTGTAGCTCGCTCAACCACTGCTGCTCTCTTAAGGAGGAGGAGCTGACCAAATTTTAATCATTCCTCAAAAGTGGCAACGAAACCTTTTATCCATCTTGTGATTTGAATTGAGTCCAAAATTCACACACACAAATTTTCATTAAAATCCAGCACTTCTGATTGCCCACTGCTGATGGGCTGCAGTGTAGGTCATTAACAATTGCTCTTCCATTTTATCAGCAAGGGCTTTGACCTGACTGAAATGTCAAATTGCTCCTTAAATAAAGTTGTCCAGAAGATGGTTCCTGTTGTTGGGTTGTTATCATGCTGATGTATGTTCAAGAGTTAATTTTTCTGATCAGTTTTAATTACTTATTTGATGACATAAAACCACGCTGAAATGATTGACAGCTGCGTTCTGCTCCCGACTGGGCAGGAACTGCCCTGACCCTTCTGTGCAGACTGTGCAGACTTTTGGCTTATTTTTTGTGCAATGGGAGGAAGTACTGACACAATTTTAAAAAATATTATTTTTGTGAATGTAACAAACCAAAAGTCATGCATGATTACGTAATAGGACATTTTCCTGCCTAAATGCAGTAACTTTCTACTGCAATATCGTCAAAGTTGCACCCAGTGCTTCTTTGAAGCTATGCACAATCTGTCCATTGACATCTCTTTATATAGACTGAGGATGTCATAGAATCCCTACTGGTGCCGGCAGAACAGGAAGGCCTGCCAAAGCCAATACCAGACAAGCACCAACCCCCTAAACTACTTAGCAAAGCGCTAAACACGTGACAGTGAATTATCTTTGCTTCACGGTACAGTCTGCATCACATCTGACCTCATGGCCAGGTGTATTTAGAAGAGCAGCCATTTTGGCGTCTTTCAATTATTTAACACTTGAGGGACTTGAGGGCTCATCCATCAGCGAGTGTTTGTGACGTGCTGTGTTTGTGTATTTTGCAGTCATTGGGGAGAGCTGTGTCCATCAGATACAGAAACGCCATTATACAATTTGAAGGAAAGAGAAGTAATGACGTTTACTTTGCAGAAGCTCAGAGAGACTTCCGATCCAAATAACTGGATTAACTGAAGATTTTCTACATATCCTCACATTTTAGTATTTAATGTATCTCAACGCAAAAAAATCTACTCTATATCCTCTAAGTTCTAGACTGGGAGCACTAAAATATCTGTCTGTGGTACATATGTTCTGCATGATCCTCTGTGATCTATAAATCTATATCACGGCTTTACTTTCCTCTGCCAAGACTGAAAACAGATATGTTGGGCATCCACAGGCTGGCACCTTTGTAAAACCTCTTCATCCCCTCCTCTCAAACCCTAAGTGTGCTGCTATTAAAAAGCAGCATGGATTAGGGTCGCATACCGTATAATGTGCGTATAAACAGCTTAAAATGTTCAAGCAGGATACTTCTCATTCCAAAAAGAGACTCTAGTTAGTTAAAAAGAGGAAGAAGAAGCGAGTGATGAAGGGGGTTTAGCCAGTGATCAGAGAAGTTTCCTGAGGTCGCGCTGACAGCCGCTCCCACAGGCTTGGGGCACCCTTTCAAGCTCATGCATGAGACTCGCCGGCCGCAAAAATGGCACATCGACACAGCACGGCATGGCTCAGACATCCCAGCTATGTGGCTGCACCGTTGCAAGAATGTAAGCCGTGGAACAGACTCATTGTTTATAGTTAAGGTCAGCCCTGACAGTTCTGGGGCCACAGAGGGGAATCCAGAGAAGTGTTGAATTCTTGGGGCTCGCAATCATCGCGGCACATTCATTTCAGCAGTCATACTATATCAAAGCCTGCTTTGTTTACATAATCGTATGCTAAGCCTGTTCTTTATTACCCTGGAAGCCACAGTCATCTGCAAGTCATATCAGTTTGGGTTTCAGAAAGTCCTTCTGATTAAATTTGCCTTTTTTGCATTTCTTCGCTGAAAGCGGGGACTGTTATATTAAAAATAATAATATTTGACATGGGAATCGAGTAATAAAGAGACCTGGGAATGATAAATGATAGACATGTAAAAAAATTTCCAAAACATTTCTCCTTTTTATAGCCGGACAGATGCGAGTATAGGAGGCACTCGGGCCAGCAGCCATCAGTATCTCTGACAAGGTCTGACTTGTTTATGAAGCCCACTAAAACCCCTTCAGCATAAACCAAGGCCATTTGGCTCTCTGGGGACCAATATACTTCAGTACATCATCCTGGAGAGTTCTCAGGCCACATGAAATGCTGAGAGCAAGCTTTTTGAAGGAGAAGCGGGAGGGGGGGGCGCTCAAATACCAAATTGGGTTTTTCAGCTGCATATCTCCTTGGAGTGATATTTGCCTGCTTTTCTTTCTTCTTGACGACTTGGCTCCACTGACTCATTCGTTTCCATGTTTGTGCACCGTCAGCACATTCTTGCAGCGTAACATTGGCTCCAGCTCTACACAAAGCCCGCCCACATCACCCCCACGAGGTGGAAACGCTCCCTCGCATAAACTGCACTGTTTGTACACGAGCTGAAGTATTTATAAGTTTCAGTCTGATAATACAGCTGCTGCTGCTCTGTCAGCTAATGGCCGCAAAGACTGCAACAGAGACACTGTGTCTGTTAGACTTTAGTTAGAAGAAGGTTTAATTTGGCTTCAACCTAAGATAATTATTTTCCTCCAAAAGAAAGAATCATAGTTGTAAAAAGAAAAACTTATATGTACGAATATTATGTTTCATTCATAATGTGTTGTTATGAATTGGTATGTTCTTTTGGTCAGATGTCACATTACTAATAATTTGGTTATGGCTCTGACATAATTTTACTTGGCTTGGCGGTGGAGCTCAGAATTCTGCGGTGAGGTTCATGAGGCTTAAGAAATCCTTAAGTCATCTGCATTTGATAGAAACCGTAAACAGTTAGTCAGTTATGTGCTCTTGTTTGTTCTTATAGTGTGCTTAAAGGAGAAATTTTTAATTTTGATGGGTTGATTTTAAAGAATTGGTTTTATTTGCTTTCTATGTCGATGTTTTTCATGGCAGTTGATACCCCACTTACGGGTAGCCAGTTAACTTAACTTAATGCAGAGACAGGAAATAGAGGGATATGTGGGAGGCAAGAATTACAGCTGTGGCTACAGATGTTATCATCTAACTTGTTCCATTGTCATCTGTTGATGACATTTTAATGGTTCATGCTAATTTGTTAAACAAGGACAGAGCGGCTAATGCTTATGCTCACTGTCAAGTAGTACTGAAGTCAGTGAAAACTGAGCTTGTTAGCCTTACATGCCAATGTGAGCTATGTTCAGAGGCCTGTTCAAAAGTGATCCATGTATATTTATAATCCCTCTAATGAGCTTTTAAGCAGTGCATACTGGTATATCTGTGTCATTCTTTCATAGTATTCTCCTTTCGCAACCCTCAGCTACATCGTTTCCGCCCTTTTATTTGTAAATCGGCATGTATATCTTTGAACCAACAGATATATGATATATACAGAATCTCTTTAAGATCATCTGCTCATCATGGATGTAAACAACGCTAGGAAAGAAGTCGAGAATTAGGTGTAATATAATTTTGTAAATAAGTGAAATGTTGAGAAGTTAAAGTCGACCTTTTAAGACCGTAAACAGCTCAGAGGTGGCCACGTTCGTGTAAACTGAAAAAGTGAGACAAACACAGGGGTGTTAATGGTTACACCAGCATGCAATCCAAAACGGGATATGTAGGATCACAAGACACAAATAAGACAATTGATCAGGTTGTTTGATTCTGAAGGTGTGGAGCTCAGGCGCCTGATTCACTTGTGTTTCAACATTATTGTCCACCTTTCTTCTTTTTATCGTCATTTTGCCTTTTTTCTTGAAATGCATTTCGAAAAATAGACTTTGCCCTCTCATAAAGATCATGTTGGGTCACTGAGTCATTCAGTTAGCTGGCGTTGTGTTGCCAACAGGAACAGATCGCTGTTTAGCGCGGTCACCTCGTCGTCGGGAAGAGAGGACATCCAGCTGCAGGGCTTCCACAAAACCTACAGCCACCAACAAGTGTTCTCACAGCAGCAAGGTACTGACACTGAATACACGTCACGTCATCAGCCGCGCCTAAACCAAGGTGCTCTTGCCGTTCATCATTTCCTCTATGCTTTCCCAAGGTTGTGTGTATGGAGAAGGAAAGGCGGTTTAGCCGGTCAGCGATGGGGGCTTTGAACCGGCCAGTTATTTCACAAACCCTGCCACCTCTCACTCTACAGGTAACACCACCTTGGTAGCGTCTGAATGACACCTGTCAGAAGTGGCAGGAAGTGTCCCATGTTGTTGTCAGAAAATATTAATACAGATTATTTAAAAGAATATCAATACTTTTAGAGATGTTGCAATACCATTTTTTGTTTCCAAATACCAATACAGATACTAAGTACTGATCCGATGTAAAACACTACTCATTTATACATGAATAGGATTGATTCAGGCGTCTGCTGGCAACACATACACTCATCAGTCTTCCGGTGGCTTCACTTACTGATCCTTAGCTTAGCAAGACGTTGTATTTCACATCTGAGATGGAATTTCTGTTGTGTGTGAACTTTTTTTATAAATGTTGTGATAACAGCAGCTTGCGTGGATGCTACTGCACTACGTGATCTGCGAGACTCACGCTCAGTCACTTTTAGTCAGTTTTCAGTTTTTGCTAGTGTTGGCTTTGTGTAGAAGAAGTAGCAAGGTCCAGTTTACATGGTATCGGATCTGTGCATACAGACTCTCTTTACTTCAGCATTGGCACTCTAACAACAATTTTACTGTACCAATATCCATAAACTGTGTTTTTTTTTTCTCATCTGCTCTCCAAAAGCTACTTGAAACACGATCTTCTGCATTAGCCACATGGCTCGAAGTACTCTTGAAGCAAATTAATGCTGTTGTGGTTAACGAACAGTACAGAAGCTTTGTTACAATCATCTTTTAAATAACAATATTGGTCAAGTTATTGTGTTGAACTTCCAAAATCCCTGTATTGTGAAAACACTAGCGCTCAAGACTACATTAATTTTTCACATACTGAAGATCCTACTTGAACACTGACCTCACGCTGTGATTATCCAACTGTGCAGAGTTGAGAAAGGAACGTTTTTTAGCCAAAATATTTCTGTCAATGTAGAACCCTTATAAAGGAAGAACTGTATGACAATGGGCTTCATTATCTCCATATTTACCCATTATTGAATGAAGAGAGGCTTTTCACTGCACTGTAAACATATACATCCCATACATAACACTTTTCATGTCTAACGTGGTTGGACAAAACATGATGCAAAATATTCTTTTATGCCATAACCTGGATTTTATAAGAACCACGTGTGGTCGCTGGATGGATAAAGTCCATCTTGGAAATTCTTTCATTAGTTCACCAGCAGCTGCTTACTGACTGTAATACTTGAAGATGAATTAAGAAAGTAACTGCAGGCACACTCTCCCTCACATGGACATAAAGGCGCTGCTGTGAAATCTGACCTGAATGATCAGTTTTTTCCCCTCTCAGGGTTTGACGTGTTGCAGGACCTGCAGGGCCAGGCAGGTGGTGGTTACTCTATGTCTCCCTGTTCAGACGACAGCTTCCTCTTCCAGGCAGGAGGCGTCGACCGCTGCCTCAGCCAGATCTACTCCATCTACCTGGACTCATGATGTGACCGTCCAAAACCAAAAAACCTTTATTTTATGTCACATTGTTTTCCTAAGGACAGAGTGTAGCATGTGTGATGTGTGGCGGCCGACAATCGCAACAACGACAGACTGTATATTCAAGGCTGAAGTTGTTCTTACTCTTAACAGTTGAGAAAACGAACCAAAGTGCAAAATTTATTAGAAGCAGAGCTGTGAGCAAACTGGCAAACATTAACTGCCAAAGAGGAAATCTGCCCAGATTATAACTGCAAATATTGGTGACTTTTTCATTGAGAAATGACCACAGTGTTTGTTATCTGGATTGAATGAAGAACGAGCTCTGTTTGTTGGTTTAACCTGTGGGGCAGGTCACATAGATGGCTCTCAGCTTCTGATATTAAACTAATTACTTCAATGTGGAAGAGATGCCAAATTAAAAAAGAAGCCAACACAGCACTATTTTTGCATGATATACTGGATGGTTTTTTTTACAACTTGGCAGATGACATCATTTCAGAAAAAAATAAAATCCCAAAAAGTTGGGAACCATTACGTTGTAATGGATGACAAGTTGTGTTTAGCAGGTCGAGCAATAGAGCAAGGGATAGAGATGTGCCCATTGTTTTCTTTAAGGGAGTCAGATGAGGAGGATACCACTCACTTGTCTACTAAAATATACGCACAGCGCAGAGCATATACCTAATTAATATGTTTTATTTTTTCTTTTTCTAATTTACAAAGCAAATTTTTAGTTCAGATGTGAAGACTGCAGTAAATTACTCACACCTTGCCAGGAGATAATCCAGCTCATAAAACACCAGCTGGCCATTTTCTTTACAGTTTTTTTTATCAAAGATGATATCATTTAAGTCATAAAAACTACAGATGCTGGAAGGCAGATATTTTTACTACTACTGCATCTCAAAAAATTTAAATAATAATAATAAAAAACACTAAATAAACATTTCAGTCCATACTGTATAAGCCATAATCATCAAATTTATTTAACTGAAATATTTCACTTAAAATGAACATAGAATATTTGAAAGTTGAACTTTTGGTATTAAATTACGAAAAAGATTAACTTTTCCGTGACATTCGAGGTGCACAATGTACATTGTAAAGCTAAGTTAACCGTATCTTTATTTTTTTACAGTACAGACATAGTACAGTGCCTAGAAGTAGCGTACTTCCTCCAAAACCGTCCCCTTAATTTGAAATTTCTGGATCCACCACTTTATATGGATACACAAGAAATGCCATGGGTTTATCTTTGGTCCATTTCCCACTAAGTTTCAATGAATTCCATGCTGTAGTTTTACCTAATCCTTCTGACAAACCAACCAAAAGACAGACAAGGGCGAAAATATATACTTTTAAAGAAAATACACAATTTATTTCTGTTTTCCACTGCAGAGAGACAGTAAGGAAAAAAAAATAAACATAACTGACAAAAAACAGTAAAATAAAAACATACATATTAAAGTGCATTAAGGATGGTTGCATATAAAATTATCTCTTAGGAAGTTAAACACACCCTTAAAATACCCACAGGAAGAAAAAAGTTAAGTGAACACATCTGTATGCAAACAAATAAATACATTTCCAGATTATGTGTTTATGGCAGGATTTAAAGCTGATTCAATGGCCGCAGATGATACAAGACTCAAGCCTCAGATAGGTCATGACCCTAACCTGGAGTTTGGAACATCTACTAGATATTAACCAGCAGGTCTAGAGAACGTCTTGGACGTTAAGGATTTGACTGATGCACTCTGGCTTCGCTATGCAGTAATTATTGTAGAAGAACTTATTAACCAATAGAACGGGGGTGTAACTTGGGTGCAGTGAACTGTGCATTGGGTGTGAGTCAGAGGCCTGACTGCTGGACTGGTGTCCATCCGCTCGTCTTACTGTCTACAAGAAAGCAAATTCTTGTATTTACCCAGTTGTCAAACAGCTCTCATGCAATTGTAGCATGTGTTTATTCCACAAAGAATTCCCATGTAACCAAAGTGTCACTGAGAAACCTCCAACTGCGTTTTAAGTTACAGTTCTCAGCTGCACGTGAGCTGCTGCAGGAGAGCAGAGCGTGCAGAAAACTGTAGCAGTGCTGCCTCCAAGTGTTGAGATGGCGGAACACGTAAACTTCAAGGACATACAGAAGCTGTGTTTCAGTTCACAAACTTTCTCTTGTTACTTTCAAAATAAACTGCAGCTGCTCTTACAAAGTACGTACTGTAGCATGCAGTATGAGTACTCTTGCTCATGCATCCATTGCAGATTAATTATTACACGTCACTAAAAGTATTGTATAATTTTTAACAGTTTGAGCTATCTGTCATTGTATTTTTTGTCATCCCTGCTCAGTCCAGATAATGTATTGTCCACAGTGCATAGGAGTGTTGGCTCAGAATACTGCAAAATACACCCAGATGCAGGAGGACATCCTGGTACTGAGACATGCTATTCTTTTCCTATTACTCTACATCTCATGGTTTGGGTGTTGGAAGATGGGGACAGTCTATGGGGCAGAGTGGATCGGTGTGGATGACCTCTGGAACTAATGCACACGGAACAAAAGGGCACTAAAATATAATGTCTGTGATTGTGCTTCAGAGACTGAGAGATGAGCCAACAAATATGTTTCAGTACGTGTAATCTCACAACAAGCAAGGAAATAGGGTGATCTCCTTTTCTTGTGCACAATGCCCATTCATGTTTGTTGTTTGAAACCTATCAGTGTTGTATTCAACGAGAGGGAGGCGTGCATCATTTACTGTATGTTCTCTGCACTCTTCTTCACTCATCACAGAGACTCTAAGACAGTGACCAACTAGAAAATGTTTACACTGATTTTGTAGCAAATAAGAGATTTCATGTTATTGTCATTGAACAGTGTATATAGACTGTATATAAACATCACCTGTCTTTTTATATCTGAATAAAGAAAATCTGTTTATATGACTGTTTTTGCCAGTTTTAGGGCTTCAACCACCACTTTCATTTATTCTCAATCTCCCATTTGTTTACTTGCTTAATCACTTAATTGTTAGAAATATTGGGATCCGAAGGCTGTCACCTTCAAATTTCTTGTTCTAACAGAAAGGTTTTATTTTATGTAGGTTTTTTTAGTTTATATTTAGTCATTTTAGTTTCAGATCATATACACTGGTCATCCCCACAACCCATGTGACAGAACCATGGACGTAAAAGAGGACCCATCTCCCTCCACCCAATATGACCCAAAGATTTCACTGCCAATGTTCTGGCTGGTACCAGGTACCACAGGACACCCTCCGCGGCTCCCGTCCATGTCCCGACAGGTCGGAGCTGTTTTGGTGGCATGAGAGAGACCAAAGTAATTATCAGGTACGTGGTTTTTATACTATGGCTGATTGGTGTGTGTCAAGTAAAAGCAGTCTTATAAAAAGTACTTGAGTACTTTGAGACCATATCTAAATAATGAATAATAACAGTATAGATATCTTATATGACAGTGAGGTGAGAGTGCTAACCACTGTAAGCTATAAATACAATTAATGCTCACGGCATCACTGCATGTCCCAAACAATACATTTTAACATGTATGATCCATGATCAAAGCTGTTTTGTGTCCCAGCAGCCAAGAAGAACATGGCTGGATGTTAACCTTAAACTGTCTTGATAACACAGAGAGAGAACACTCGTCGTTTGATTTCGCACAAATGTACACAGTCAAGATAACAAAAAATTGATGATTGAAGACTATGTTCAAATACTTACTTTGTTACTTGTCACTACTGAAGCTGGAATCAGCAAATGTTTAATTTCTTGTGTTAGGTGTGACAAAAAAAATCAATTTCTTTCGAAAAATTATCAATTGTCAGCTGTTAAACTTATAATTTAGTGTGTGTGTGTGTGTCTGTCTGTGGTAATGGTTTGAGCCAGTAGAGTGCTTCAGTTGAATGCATCTGGACTTTTTGGTTTTGAGCAGATTTCTTCTCTCATTGAAAAGACTTCTTCAGTTCATTTTCAGGCAGAGGTCAAATGGTCTCTAAATTTTTGAGATATGTGGTGTGCATTATGGAACGCTGTAATGAGTACCTGAAACTCATACCTGAGTTAGAGCAATGATATCATGTTCACAAATAAATGGGAAAAGTGAAAGTCTTATGAATCCTAAAAAAGTATTAAATTATCTAATATTAAATGCAATTCTGATATTAAAAGTTACTTTCTGGCAATTAATGCACTGAAGTATCAAAAGTAAAAGTACATTTACACATATTTACATGATTACTGAATTCAATTCAATTCAATTGACTGAATTCTACTCAATTATCAGATCATGTTCAAAATTAATATTCAAAATGTTTTGATCATTGGGATCTTTTTTTTTTTGACTGTCAGTAAAGATAAATGATTTTAAGAATACACTACTTTGGCTTTGGTTCATCAAGTGATAATGCAAAGTGACAAGTTACTTAAGTTGCTGAATAAATTGTCTTGGAGTAAGGGTACAATTTATGGCTCTAAAACGTAATAAAATTCTGAAAAATGAATACTCAAGTAAACTTCAAAACTGTACTCTCTACAGCGCTTTAGTTACATCCCAACACTGCTGACACTATGACAGTATTCACTAAAACTCCATATGCAGCCAATGGTTAGTGAGAGTACGGTGATTCGCCACCAGGGGGGGCTGTGTGACCGCAGTGTTGCAGCAAAAGTGACGCTGTGAGATTCAAATCCAGCAGCTTCATTCGCAGATAAACATGCTCCAGATGAACATGGTATCTGAATGAGCTCTCTCCCACAGACCTGAAGCTGTATTTCCACATTCCTCTGGGAGGGAGACACGCCCTCTGATCCTCCTCTGAACCGGAGGAGGAGGTGAAGAGCGGGAGGGGAGGGTCCACTGGGACAGCTGATGGATGAAGAGAGGACAAGGAGCTGTGTGAGATGTTAGGATCCTCAGAACAAGTTCCAGGATTCCTGACAAAAGAGATGCTCATCAGAGGTAAGAAAACATATTTGTTGTTACATGTGGATGCTCTATATGTTGGCCATGTTTAAGCATATTCGTAAAATTCTATTATCCAAAGTATGTTTTAGTTGTGATTTATTATTATATTTCGTTGTGTTTTACACAGAGAAGTCATGGGTTCCTATTGAATCCCACCTACACATATATCACATTATGTTGTTAATCTGCTTTTTTGTACATTTTATTTGCTCATTAAACTGATATGCTCGTGACACGGTGATCCAAAGATTGCATGCTAAATAAAAAACTGAACCTTGAATTAATATTTCTCTAAGCATTTTAAAGGCCACAACTTTCAAATGTTTGACATTGAATATTCCCAACGTCCCACAAAGGTCCCCTTTGTTTTCTTGGTGGACCTTCAGCCGCACAGCTTGTTTTATGTACCAGTACTTTATAATGAAAAGTTGTATGAAAGATGAATGGAGAATGATGGAGATCGTTATTGCAAAGGAAGTTCCATTGCCAGAAAGGATGTAACAACTCAAATTGTTGGTGAGTGAGATCATGTGTGTTCTGAAGATTTAAACCTTGTTCCTCTCGCTGGGCACTCACACCCAGAGACGAGAGGATCCATGAGAAGCCCTCTGTTCAGGCAAACGGCCTTCACTCTCACCATTTTGGCTCTGAGATCAACCAGCATTTTCTGGTGTCGTGTTAAATTTCAGAATCCAAAGATCAACTCATCTGTCAGCATGCGGGCTTAGTGTGAGCACAGATTGGCAGAAACCGAGTTGACTATAACCTTTACTTTGTGTCTGTTATCAGCCTGAAATGGGGAGTTTGACTTTTCACTCATCAAGTTATCTTAACTGACGACTGCATGGAATTAGCAACACATCTAACTATGCATAACATTTCTGGACCAAAGCTTTCAAATCTTTTTGAAAGCTTTGAAAGCAAATTATTACCTACATGCAACCAGTCAAAGCCGTCTGATTTCCCTCTATGTCGTCTATTGATAGCTATCAGTAAGAACAAAAGCTCTTCATGGAGCAGTACAGCATGCAAAATGATCACAGAGGTAAAGGACATGAAATGCTGTAAATAGTCACAGAGCATTACAGGGGTCAGTTCACATGGGGGAAGTTGAGACTCAAGTTTGAGGTTACAAACAAGAAACACGAGATATGCCCCCTGTCTGAAAAAAATTATTAATATTTTTTTTTCTCACAGAGCGTCTTCACCCAACAATAACTTTCTGAAGCCCAAACAGGGCCTTTCTTTTTCTGTTTCCCCAAGCAGTTAGAAATAAATCGTTGCATTATACCGACATTTCTGGAAAGAAATTAAACAAACATCCATCAGAGAGGTACAGTTTAAAGCTGCTGTCATTATTTTAAACAAATTTTAGCAAAGAATGGCCACATGTATATGAATGGGGTCAGACTCCATGGGGCTTTTTATTTGCTTTTAACAGCCTATACCTTCAAATCAGTGTCATTTTCAGCAGCCGCAGCCATGTCTAAAAACACATTGTGCCATTATCAAAAGGCCAAGTGACCAATTAGCTGGTAAACATACTAGCAGAGCTCCACAAGTAGGTAAAATACTGTATGCCATCAGGTGGACACAAGCACAACTTCAAGGGAAGGCTAATGTTGCTCTGTGTCTGCTGGATGTTTGACTAGCCAAGTGTTTGCTTGCACATTTGTCATTTCAACCCGTATGTGCATAGTGTGTCAACATTTTGTTCTCAGTTTGTTTCTGCAGTTAAAAAAGGCCAGAAAAATCTGATATTGCAGCTTTAAGGAGCACAGTTTACCCCCAGCACAGAAATCTTGAACTAGCATAGAAGCATTTCACAGTCAGTTAGTTCAAAGTCACTTTGAAAGACATACAACACTGTGACTCTTTGAGTTCAGACGTTCTGTTTTTAACATTAATCAGTAAGTGTTTTCGATTACCTTGCTAGCTTGATTAGGTTTTTTTTTTTTTAAATGGCAGGACGAAATGTCCCGTTTCGTCGGTAATTGCATGACTGTACACTGATCCCCCACACTGTAGTGTTTTCACGTCCATCTGTGAGATTCTTCTTTCTCGTTAAGGTCAGTGTCGTGGAATCTGCTCTGTTCATTGTTCAGCAGTGATGCCAAAAAACAGCTATACTCTCTGTACCAAAAGTGGTGGAAGGACTTAACTGATTTACTTATTTTACAAAACTGCAGTGTGAAAACCCAACATTCAAAATTAACTTTAAAAAAGGGCTAAAGGGCTGAAATATTGGCATTAGAATAAAGTTAAAGTAACAGAAGTACGGTGTGTTTAGGTCTCCGTAACTGATGAATTGTTTGGTTTTGCTGAAGTTTTCCACACTGTCAGTTTTCTTGATAAATCACTTTTAAAATGTCAGAAAACACATAAAGCTACCCATTTTAAATTTCCCGGAACCCTCGATGATGTTTGTAATTTCATGTTTGGACAGAGCACCAGTACAACCCCCAGAGACATTTAGTTTCCTTAAATAGATGAACCAGTAGCTAGTCACATTTGAGAAGCTGAAACTGGTTGATTTTCAATATTTTTTTTCTTAAAAACTTGATCAACCAGGTGAAGTGACTTTTGTTTGATTGCTCCACAGGATGACAGTGGTGGTCCTGCTTAAACCCTCCACCGGTAGTGAATTAGCCCTTTTGTCAAGGAGTTAGCACATTCCTGCCTCCAAAAGGTCGAGCAGCTTTCAGCTCAATTGTGGTCGCTGAGGAAGTGTGATGTCACGATTAAACACACGCCCTCTCTGTCTGTCTCTTCCTGCCTTTTTCACATGTAAAAAACAAGCCTTGTTTACGTCTGCTGCGTGTTTTTCAGTTCAGGCAGCATCCCAGAGAGCATGGGAGCATTGTGACCAGCAATTAGGTTTTTTTTTTAAGACTCCAAGAGCGGCGTTTCCCAAAACCTGTCATGTCACTGTCTCCTGACTAGACACAGTTTTGGAAAACCTGAGATTAAAGTCGTCATAGAGGGGTGATTTCTACCGCAGGAAATTACAGTGAAATGAAACAATTCCACATCATTTGAATTATTTTCCAAACCGCATAATTTATGCACTACTCAAATGTACACTTGTTTTGTTGTCAGCATTTTTTGTTGAGCATGTTTTCTCCTTTTAGATAGTCCTTCATAAATAAAGTCCTTTTAGATCCGTAAACCACATGTGTCACAAGCTATTGGTGGCATTTTATAGTCACTCAAGGCAAATATTACAATAATCAATATGTATCATTAATGATAAATTAGAACACCCCTATATAATAGGCTTAGCTTGTTTGAAAATACATCAACAACAATTGTATTTTTTGAATTTGAGAATGAGCATATCGTTTTGAATTTTGTTAGTGTTTTGGGGTCGTTAATTTTGCAAAGTTATGCTTACTGGACATGGTACTGACCTTAAGATCAAGTCATACCATAACATAACCCTAACCTGGGTGTCAGAAATTACATTTTTCTCCATATGGACCTGTCTTTGGTCCCCATGAGGGCTGCTGGTCCTGACGAGGTCAGTGTTCGTGCTAAAACAATAATTTATATATGCCAATAGCACCAAGCAAAGTTCTGATGTCTGAGATACTGAGTGATTTGATTTGAAGATCCAGGCAGATGCATTGTGAATGATGCTGTTGGAAGGCATTAACTGGAGCTTATTACGTCAGATTTCAAGAGGTATACTGTCCTTGTCAAGTAACCCTGGCAACTTGCTTTACCTTCCAGTAGTGTTTGTCGAGCTACCATCTGCCAATTAATGGCATGGCCTTCACGTGAAAGTCCCAGTAACATCTGTTTCCTCTCCAACAATTAAACACTGGACTCCTGATCCCCAGTGACTCGTGTCACCATGTCAACTCCCACGATCCTCACAGCAACCAGGAGTCCTCAGAGAAGCTGCTAGGTTCACAAGCCTCTTTACATCTGTGCGAGCCTACATACTGTAAAGTGGATCCCATCCGGTACAGAGCAGAGAGATCAGGAGGCAGGTAGGGCTGCCTGAGACAGAGGAAGAGGATGCCAGGATTGCCTCATGATCATGTTTCTGTTCCGTGCTTTACTGCATTTTCTTTTTCAGAGATGGTTTGCCAGCGGGATGCCCTCCTGATTTTCATGTTACTGTTTATGACGGGGCGTGCCAGTGGATGTGGATGTCCAGCAGCCACCATTTTGGCCCAGTTTCCCTTGGAGGTTCCCACTGATGTCTGTTGCTTGAACTACTCTGGTTCTGCTTTCAGTCATGTGCACTGGTCTTTGTTTAGCAATGAGACAAACATAGAGACACTGGACCTCTCCTTCTGTAACATCAGCACTGTTGATATGAGAGGCAAAGAGGCCTCTTCATTGCGGAAGGTTTATTTAGGTCATAATAGACTAACAGTGTTGCCAAGGGATTTTCTTGCCAGTCAGCCTGGACTGACGGAGGTGGACCTAAGCAAGAACCAGATTGAGGAGCTTCCCGAGGGTTTTCTTCAGGACTCAGAGAGCCTACAAGAGCTGTATCTGCAGGGAAACCAGCTACGCTTCCTGCCTGGCTCCATACTGCAGAAACCCAGTCTGCAAAGGCTGGGGCTGGATGGAAACCCCTGGGACTGCTCTTGTTTGTTACTGGAGGGACTGGAGGAAAGCTTGAAGGTTAATAGAACCACTAAGCTGGAGGATATGGTGGGAAACTTGACTTGCACCTCTCCCAGGCACCTGGCCGGCAGGACCGTACTGTCGGTGAGGCTTAGCGATGTATGCCGTCCTGCTGGCCTCACAGCACTCTTCATTGTGCTCCCGCTCATCATCCTGTCTACTCTGGTGCTGTGCTGGTGCTGTGGGAGGACGCAGAATAAGAAGGACCCCCCTGTAAGTAAAGCAAAAAAGAAAGCTTCTGGCTCTAGCTGCAATGGCCAGAAGCATCACAGGAAGCAGGAACCTGCGACCAACGAACAGAATAAGACTGGACTTAGTGTCAATGAGGGGATCCCAAACAACCATTTGCTGTGCCCAGCATCCACACAGCTGGGCAGCACCAGGGACATCTATGAAGAGGTCGAGATTAAGTTGGGCTCTGTGGAGTCTATTCCCAGAGTCTCCTCACACTGCTCCAGCTCCACAGAAGGGAGGCATGGTTCCCAGGAGCCCGATGGGTTGAGCAGGACAGAGCTGGACACAGTCAGTGTGACAGAAGTGATGAAAGACTCTGCAGACAGGGAGAAAGCCTACCTGAACCAGTCAACTGATTACTACAGCCTGGTGCCGGGCATCGAGCTAGATGACTCGGACCACGGCGAGTATGAGAACGTCAACCTCTCATGACAGCATCATAAAGGAATAGCTCAACATTTTGGGAGAGATGCTTTTGAGTTTTTGACAATAATAAGTTGACATCTTCATGGCACACATTTGTGAAAACTTTGGCCTGGTAACAACACTCACTCATTGAACACTCATTGTTGCTCATTTTGTTCTAAATATTAAAAGGCATAGCAATACTTAAGCTGTTTGGAGCTGAAAGCAGAGGGAAGCTGCTTGTCTGCCAAATTCAATAACAATTGTATAACAAATTGTACCTCTTGTTTAATTAAGCACAAACATAACTGTCAAAATACCAATTTAAAGGGATGGTGAGATGAAATGTTGCTCATCAGGAGGAAGTTCAACTACATTAAATCTTCTTTGTGTTTCCTTTAGACAGACATGGTGACATTAAAAAAGTGTCACAGCAAATTTTACCTAGAGGCTTGGTAAAGTAATGATATCTTTCAGGGCTTGCTGATAAATGATCATAGCTTGTGAACTCACACAACCACACAGGTGCTTGTCAGTCACAGTGATTGTTTTCACTTACACTAGGCATTTTCTTAACCTTTTCTTTTGACTTAATAGAAAAGTTAGGCTAGTTAGAATGCTAGGTGTCACAGTACTTGCCAGCTTGGTGACTAACAGGAGTGGAGTGTGGAACATGTCTGTACCATCATTCTTTTTCATCCTGTCTGTAAACTATGACTCATTTGTAGAAATTGGATTAAATAGAAGAAGATTATACAAACAGCTACTAAACTAGGCTCCTTCTATTTTACACAGTGCAGCTTAGTGTTCCCCAAGTGGACCACCAAGGGACCTTATTTCAGAAA
The DNA here is from genome assembly GCA_001698575.1 of Mola mola. NCBI lineage: Eukaryota > Metazoa > Chordata > Actinopteri > Tetraodontiformes > Molidae > Mola > Mola mola. Next base: position 734,705 of record KV751329.1, on the reverse strand, counting down.
CTATATGTACAGTAGTAAATGGCGCTAGACAACTTCTGTGGACTCTAAGCAACTAAGCAAACGAACATGAAAGAACCATGTTTTTAATTTAACATATTTTGCCAAAAAATAGTGCTGTTTTAGCACCATCTTTATGCCATGACCCTCTTGGCTGCAGCTCCATAATTAATCCTCTTGTATCAAACCCACGCACTCCTGATTAAGCCTAATTAATCTTAGAATTAAACACAGCCGTATTAAACTCAACTTAAACTTTGGTCTTGGACTTATCTTCAAAAGCAAAAATCTGGTGATACAATGTGTTTTACAATGCCGTGGTTATGAATCAATACATGAGAATGTGTTGCAAAGCTATAATCAAGATGATGCATTGTTTCATAGACCTGTGTTGTTTTCGTTTACACAAACAATATGAGCTTACTTCGTCCCCTCACAGTTGACTTTGTTTTGGTTGGAATTTAAGTATATTTCAAATGGCTAAAAAATAGAATGCAAAACCACTTTTCAGTGACCAGAGGTTAAAACATACACGGTAAAAATGAAATAATTGTTTAAAGTCAGTGAACTTAAATTTTAAAGCAGTCTGCTCTAACCTGTTTTTACAGTGTAACTCTAAATGAACCACTGCCAAACATCTTTGAACGTAAACTATTCATTAAAAATCAAGTTTTTGAGAATCTATACACATATGTATTGTGTATATTTGCTGATATTTTCTTACATCCTCAGTATCTAGGGGTAGTGCTGGCTGGTGCTTAGCACCTAACAGCTGCCATCCTAAAAGTGCACAGGATGTTGTGGATGATGAGTCATGTATCATGGTACATGTATCATGGTACATGCTGGCACTGCAAACAAAGCTACACATTAAGTATCAGCTTTTTTGATCCAGATTCTCACTCTGGATCCACATCTACATAAAACTTGGCACATTTTTTAAAATTATATAGAAAATACTAACTTTTCAGGGGTTTAAAGTACGGAGTTGGAGACCGATGCCTGTTAGCCTTTTATATTATATATTATTTCTATCTTTTCATCTCATCTCTAGGAAAAAGTAAAATGTGAACTTTTTTCTTGTAAATTCACCAAAGGGACGGTGTAGTTGTGCGTTAGAGTAAGGCAAGTTATCTCTTGATGCAGAGACAGCCTGCTCCGGCTACTGTGGTATCACAATGTAAGAGGAAGTGATTTAATCCAGAGCTTTTCCTGTGGGAACTGCAGGAACGCAGCGACAGTTTGAAAGGGAGGACCCCCCTTTTGTCTCGCTGGGAAAAAAAAATAAAATTGCAATTTTAACAACACCAAGACACACAGAGGTGTTCTTTTCCGTTTAACGCGCTCTCCATTTAACTGTACGTCTCATGTTGTTGTCCCATCTTTTACGCAGGACATATTTTAAAGCACTGCGCTCATTTAGGTCAAGCAAACTTTTAGCATGTGCTTTCTCTTACCTCACCCAAGAATAATTGTTCGGTGCATTCCGGTCTGACTCTGACTTATCACGCTGGATACAGGACGTTCTAGATCAGACACCGCCTCAAGCTGCACATCCAGAAAAACAGTGTGTAATCTTATTACGATGTGAAATGTGGAATGTAAAGCTGAGATTAAGAGTCTGAGTTTATACATGTCATTATCAAGCAACAATAAAAGAACAGAGGTTTGCACATGCTTAACGCAACGTATAAGAATGTGTATGCAGGTTGGAAAATGATTTGAATGTAGGTGTTAGATCAAAATCTCTGTTCTGGTTCAGTAAACTGAGATGCTGAGCATTTCTGTGCAGTGAGTCTACAACATGAAGACACTGGAGAGGACACCTACACAAGAAACATCGGTGAACATCAGGGTCATTGTGCAGGATGCAGACGCTTGATCGTTTTCTATGATGTGTTAGAGAGAGACGGCTCACTTTCACACGTGCTGCCTTTGAATGCAAACTGGTTTATACTTCTTTAGAGAGAGATGCAGACTGGATGGGTGCAGCAAAGGGTGTGGAACTTCCTGGAATTCAAAAAAAGACATGTATTTTACGTCAAAGCTTTGTTCATCAACATTGTAACATGTACTCCTTTTAAAACACCCCTTAACTTGAAAGATAAAATGATTCAAGGTTGTATTTTTTTTTTTTTTTTTTTTTTTTTTTTTTTTTTCTCCATTTTCTGTGCAGAAAAGTAAAACAGAATGAATTGCATGGCTGCTGCTATTGTCACTGAGCTCCTTTTTTTTTTCGGTCCTCCTCACAGCAACCTGTCACATGACCTTTTACACCCGACACACAAGCAGTTTGCAGTGATAACAGTGGTATGCTTATGATCTTTCGTTGTGATTTTTTATCATTTAAACAAACAGGCTGTTTATTTCTCACTGCAAACTGAATTTGCTGGATGAAACTTTGTGACTGGCAGATTAGATTAGTTTTGCTTGATTAAAAACATTCTTTTTCCAGCAGGTTATGAAGGATTATCATGAAAAGGGTGTCTCATATATGCATTCAATTATAACGTACATGATTTAATGCAAAAACCTTGAGACTGAAGAGTCAAACATTGAAAGATTTTCAGCTCTAATATCCAGGCCATGGTTATTGTGTAATTTAGTAAAATTAAGTCTCATTGAATATGTAAGTTGTGTGTTAAAAATTGTAAAACTGCTACAGTAATAGCTACTACTAGCTACCAGCACTGATTTCCAACTTTAGGTTTATCCTCACAGATGCACTTTCTTGATTGTTTTTATATGCACAACACTTGAATACTGTTGAAAGAAAAATAAAGATTTTTTTTCAAGCTTTCTGTCTCGGGATTAAGTAGGATGACACCACAAACACGAAAGGACAAAGTGTCATAAACTGAGCATGGTTTTGTTTAGAACAAGCTCCTTCTCCATCTCTGTGGCCCCTCAGCTCTCTCTGCCCACGACAATGGCCCAGGCCGACCCCAGCTACCTGAAATCCCACTTTTCTTTTCAGCTCTAATTTCACTCACCGTGGGAAGTTGTAATTACATTAGTGGGTTACCCAAATGATCAGCACAGAGCTGCCCGCTCTGTCATGCTCTCTGAGAGCAGAAACAGCTGCTGGAGCCACCATGAATGCTAATCGGGAGGTGCATTTCATCTAGCGTGAGACACACCAAGCACTGATTCTGAAATTACACAAACACAATGGAGAGCCCTTGGAAATATCTTTAAAAATATAGTAATTCAATATTTAAGAGCAAAAATAGGTAGAAAAGTTTGCTTCACAGAGCAAAGATAAGCAAGAAATATCTGAAAAAGTGCTGATTCATAGATAAGCAACATTACAAATGGATGCTTGTAACTTATTACACATTGTCTGGTGATATTTTGCTGTTTTCTGTCAATAAAAGAGCCTCTAAGTGTCTTTGTTTATGAGGTAAATATGGAAAGTGTGCCCTCAGGGCCGAGGTTGAGCATCAACAGAGCGCCATCTTGTGACAGGCACAGAAATTGACATTAATCTGCCAAAGAGCCGAATCTCACATATGTGATAATTTAAAGACACTGTGCTATGAGCAGGATGAAACTGAAAAATGCAGATTCAGACAGAGAAGAATTAGGGAAGACAAAACTGGTCCAAGCGCCGATGGAGGATAAATGGCCTCATAAATATCCTGTCAGGGGAGAGCAAACACAGTCAGAGGATAAAACGTGGCTGGAGGAGAGAGGATGATTTACAGTGCTGCCCATTGTAACAATGTGAAAAACAAACAAGTGAGCACAAAAATGCAGCTAATGACAAAGGCAGAGAATGTGTGACTTGGTGCCATCCGTCTGCATCACACTGTAAAGATATTTGGGCCGGTGTCAGAACAGTAAATACCCTGCACTGTATACTCAATCTGTGCGTGTTTTATTTGAATTCCTACAGCAGAGGCATTAGATCCACTTATGTAACAGGTCCAAAGGTCTAACTTGATTTTTAGTGTTAACTCTTACTATTTTTTTTTAACCAATTAAAACCAGTCATAATAGTCTTATAATGTGTATTTTATGGTCAAACGCCAGCAACAATAAGCTGCATGGAACAATAATAAACAACCTGTGAGAAAAACAAATCTGTATTGATCTATTTTATCCCCTCTGATTTTTATTGTAACTTTTTTTTTATTACCTTTAAATCTGTCTGCATATGTGTATTTATGTGTATGCTTTGGTTTGTGTATAGATATGAAATCAGCATGCATGTGTTTCATTTTTACCATTTAGAGAATGTTTTAATATCTGCCTTTAATAAGTTGTATACGGTGATTTTGGAACTTATACCAGCACACTAAAGAATTTGCTCTGTGCGAAAACAAAAGTCATCACCCTTTATTGGTTGTTTCCCTGCACTGTGTAACTGTAGGTGTGTGTCTCTTACAGGCTTCAGGTTCCCAGGTAATAAATTAAAAATGTTTTTAATTTATGACAACACAACATAGAGGTTTAAATTGAGACAGAAGAAGGTGTGATCCTCCCAGGTCAGCAGGATTCAACGCAGCACCAGGTTGGTACCTCTGCCCTCGCAGGTAAGAAGCGTCCTTAGTTAGTTTTGTTATAGGAGGAAGTTTTAATAAAAAGTATACGTCATGACTAAAGTATCCAAGGAAACTTTTTTTTTTTTAATTTTACAGGAACTTGTGCAGTGACGACACAATTTTAACCCAGACATGACAGTTTCTTACACTCTTGAAGTGGCCAATGCAAGATTTGGTGGCTTCTCCAAGCTGCTGTTCAGGTGGAAGGGAAGCATCTACCGGCTGCTTTACAAGGAGCTTCTGGTGTTCTGTGGGGTTTATCTGTTTTTCAGTTTGTTGTACAGGTAGCTGTAACTTTTTGAATTTTTATTTCTTTTTTAATTAACTTCCAATCCTGCCGTTTGCTGCAGTATGATGTGTATGTGGCTGTCAAGTGAACTTTTATTTTCCTGACAGGTTCATGCTCACACCAAAGCAGCAGGATGTGTTTGAGCGCGTCGCCCTTTACTGTGATCAGTTCACCAACACCAACTTCATCCCGGTTTTGTTCGTACTGGGTGAGTCTGGGTGAACTTGCAAGCCAGAACAGAGGAGGAGTCACCAAAAATTAAGATTTTTGTTGTTACTGTGCTTGTTTTCCAGGTTTCTATGTGACCATGGCCTTTAATCGCTGGTGGGGTCAGTACACCAGCTTCCCGCTGCCTGATAACCTGATGATGGTGGTGTCAGGGAACGTCCACGGCTCGGACGAGAGGGGTCGTCTGCTGCGACGGACTCTCATGAGATACGCCAACTTATCCTCAGTCCTCCTTCTCCGTTCTATCAGCACAAGGGTTCACAAGCGTTTCCCAACTTTGGATCACATAGCGGAGGCTGGTAGGAACAATAGTGCTGAGAAATGATGGAGCTTTTCAAGGACTTTTTTCCTTTTTTTTTTTCTTTGTAATTATAAATGTGAAGCAATTAATCAGCTGCTATTAAAGTCTAATTTACACAATACACAGAGGGCATGTCCTCCCTCCTTACAATTACTGCATATAAATATACTAGTGCGTCGCAAAAATTAGAATATAGTTCATTATTTTCCTCGTAATTTAATCCAAAAATTAAACTATGAAAATATATTCCATATCTTTTACATATAAAGTGTTTTAATTTGAATGATTATGGTTGAAACAATTACATTGAAATAGTCTAATATGTTGAGATGTGTTTTTAAAATTCTAATGCATTACCAAAATTAAAATTGTAAAATCATTGAAATTTTGTTTACATGCAATAGTACATAAAAAAAAATAGATTTGGCTAAGATTGAAAATAGCTTAGTAAGTGATAAATATTACAATACTTTCTCTTTATGTTAAACTCCCAATTATTTCACTTCACTTACGCCGATGTTTGATGATGAATTGACTTTAAACCTTTTATATGTTTTCGTATCGGAAAATTCAATAATTTAACAATGAAACTTTTTTTATAGCTCTTTCCACAATAAAGTCAAAAAGTGATTTACATGGTTGAACCAGGATTAAAAGATTTTTGAACGGCAATCGAACAAATAAATCTGCCAACCCAAACAGGCAACAGATAAGACATGTCATAAATGAAACAAAACAGACCCATATAAATGTTTACACAGTACAGGGTTTTGAGGAGTGACTGAAATGATGTTACCAATTCTTCAGTCTTCTCCTGGCAGGAAGTTCCAGAACAGAGGGATGCTGGTCTTTAAAGCCTGGTCCCCTTTGCTCAGAGTTTGGGGGACCAGGCTGCAGAGAGGCTCTTCTGTGGCTCGCAAAAAGCCTCGTTTAGCATCCAATCTATGTGCAGGGTTTATGACATCACACGAGCTGACGCTTTTTGAGTCGCTACACTCAGATTTCAACAAGTACTGGATGCCTTTGACCTGGTTCTCAAACCTGGCATCCCAAGCCAGAGAGGAGGGCCGAGTGAGGGATGACATCGCTTTGAGACTGCTGATGGATGTGAGGGGTTTTCTTATGTACAATATAAAAATGTGGGAAGTTCACATTTAATCCTCAGTGTGCTGTCCCACGACTACTTATTCTGTATAACTAACTATATTTGTCTTTATAAGTGCAGGAGCTGAATAATTACAGAGCCAAGTGCAGCCTCTTGTTTCACTACGACTGGATAAGCATCCCTCTGGTCTACACTCAGGTACACTCTGGAGCTGGAAGGAAATCAGTCTGCAAGACAAAATGATGATTTGTCTACCTTAGATTTGAGATTCAGTCACAATTTGAGAGGAACAAATCCAAAATTCATCAAAAATTGGGCTTGATAAATACTTTTTTCCTCTGTGCAGGTGGTCACTATAGCAGTTTACTCGTTTTTTGCCTTCTGCGTGATTGGCCGACAATTTCTGAACCCTGAGAAGGGGTACAAAGACCACAGAATCGACATGTACGTCCCTGTTTTCACCCTGCTGCAGTTCTTTTTCTACGCCGGCTGGCTCAAGGTAAAACGGCACGATCATGTTTAGCTTTGAAAAAGACATGAAAGCACAATTTCATTTGCACGCTGTAGGTAGGGGAGTTGATTATCAATCCATTTGGTGAGGACGATGACGACTTTGAAACCAACCAGCTGATTGACAGAAACATTCAGGTTGACTTCACTTCACTTCGTTCCAACACCAACACTCTGAACAACTGAGTGCCATCTGTTGTCATTTTAAATTAGTCTGTCCTCTCCCGCAGGTGTCGATGCTGGCTGTGGATGACATGTACCAGAAGTTGGCTCCAATTGTGAAGGATAAACACTGGGCGCAGAGACATTTCTCCGTCAATTACACTCTGTCGACAGCAGCAGAGATCCTCAGACCGGCCTTCAAGGGCTCCACCTTCGACATGAGGTGAAGCAGTTGTACATTTTGTGTTTCAGTGCCTTTCAATTCCTGCGCAGATCAGTGAAATGACAACCGCTGCAAAGACTTGAGCTTAAAATGTCTGGGACATTTACAGGATGAGCACAGAGGACCTTGAGATTCACCAGCCTAAAGATACTTCTGGGAAGAAACAGTACTTATCTCTGAAGGGCTCCATGGATCATGGTCTGGACTGCATTCTGCAGAGGGGCAACGGTGTCCTGCAAGGTAGGAGCCTCCCTTCACTGGTGGATGTCTCGTCACAGCTAAATGAGGAGGATGATGGCGATTATGCTCCTGAGGATGACATCACTGCCACCAACCACAAAGACGAGGAAAAGGAATTCACAAAAGTTAGAGTGGAACAAAACTGCTGAACATGATTGTGACACTGATTGTGATTAAAAATGATGTGTTTTCAAACATTTTTGATCAGGGCACAATGGAAATACAGCAATTTGTGAAATAAATGAAATTATTGCTATATCAACTTGAAAAATGAATGATTATTCACTGCCTTAAAGCATTTTCACTTAATAGAATATACCATAGTCTAAACATATGTGATCTTTGAAGTCGTACATTGAGAGAGAGAGAGAGCACATGAATATTCTTTGAGGGCTTTAAAGGTGCAGTAATATTCTGAGTCTCAATGTCATCAAATGCTGAAGCTTCTGGTTGACAGCCAGCCTGATAGAACAAAATTTGATTACCCAGGATTGAGTCTCAACATTCCACTATCTCGCACTGTGCAGCTGAAATGAGTTTTGATTTGTCATTCACATTTGTTGTAAACGCAGCAGTCCCCATAGACATATCAGCAGACTGGTGCAAGGAGCGTGCACAAGATTTGATAGTCTGTGGAAAATGGTTAAGGAAAGTCAAAATCTCTCTTTTGGTAGAAGTGACAATATCACAGTGTGAAAAACTCCATTATTCCAAAACCACTTTTATTTATTTGTGTTTTAACACAATTAAAATGCATCATTATGTACATTATATTCTTGGATTATCATGACTGATTCCTTAATCAAGCAAGATTATATTGATGAAACTGGTTGAGCTTTGGTCTACAGTGCGGCATTATTTCATTAAATCATATCGTTTGTTTTTAACAAAAATGCTGACTAGCTGGTAGTCTTGGCATACTCATGTCACGCTGAACAAGTCTGACGCCATCATCCACTCAAAGTTCATTAGGATATAGAACACAAACCATTTTTAATGAGGGTTTAGTCACAAGTAAGAAATACAATCGATATTACTGGAGACTAAGATGACAAAACTCAGTGTGACATGTGTGTGCCACGATTTCAAATTAGTTTTGGGAGTGACAACATTTAACGTGTAAAAATATATCAGCATTAACTATAAAATCGGCTGTCAAATAATTGTAGTGTGGTAAAAGGTAGGGTTTTCCTTTAAAGTGCAATAGGGCACTGATATAAAGCAGCATGAAATCGAAATAATGTACTGCTTGAAAAAGAAAAGTGATCAGACAAGGCTCTTCCCACATAAATTAAAAAAGAAACATATGGGCTTTTGTTTTTAGTCACATTGACACAAAATACCTGGCTGCTGTGAAAAGGAGCTGTTGTGAATGTATTAATTTCCTATTATTCTGGCATTTTTCTGTCCCTGTGCTTCTAACAGGCTACGTCTAAACATGAGATTATATGTGGCCCACTTTTAGAAGGCAAATCCAGGCAAGAGTGTGAGTGAGGATGGTGAGCGTTTACCTACATCCATCCAGAGCGCTAAAACAGGACTTCTCTGTTATCACGTGCGTTCAGAGTACATCGATTTTCTGCCTTGACAGCCAGACAACACAACGAATCGCTGTGTGCAAGCCTTTCAGATAACAAAACAGGGAAAACACATAACCGATCAACACAGCAGCGTGGTATGAACCATTAATACAATCAGCCGTGAGACTTTAATTTTGAAGTACACGCGACGGAAGTGTGAGAGGGTCAAAAGTTGTTTTCTGCGCTTCCGCGTTGTCCGAAATCCAGAGTGAACCGCCACCGACGGGCGACAGTTTCTTATTTTAAAAACTCGTCGGCACTCGTGTAAGTTAAAACCACTCTTTCTACATATATTCTACCTCTTAGCTTTCTAATTTGCCTTTGAATAAAATGCACGTTGCTTTGATAGCTATCACACAGCATATCACACTTAGCCTCTATTTACCACACACCTAGCTAGCTTGCTAACGTTGGCTCGCTCACTCTTAGGAATGAGAAGGAGTCGATACTTTCCTCACAGTGTCAGCGGACTTTAGACAGTGATGCGTGGTGTTCTGACCATTTAGTCTCCAGTAAAAGAGAGCTGTGCATCAAATCGCTCCACTGGCTTTATTGAGTCGTGTTTCTCGCGAATATTCGGTTTTGTTTGGTTTGTTTGACAGGAGAATCCCCCCGCAACCAGACTGGAAAACAAAACGAAAGCCAGTGGTGCAATGTCAGCTGACGCCCCTCCGTTGCGGAGCTGCTGACTGTTATCATCACCACCACCACCATCATCATCATCATCATCATCATCATCATCATCATCATCATCATCATCATCATCATCATCATCATCATCATCATGTCTGTGGATGACAACCCTCACGTGCTGCTCGGCAGGATCCGCTTCCTGAACAGGTGTATCGAGAGTTTCAAGAAGAGTGAGCCGGTTCCGGAGTCCCTGTGTTATGTCCCCAAAGAGGTGTGCTTCAAAATCTGCAAGGACTCCTCGTCCACCTCCTCTGCCTCATCTGGACCATCTGCGGGAGGCTCCATCGCCGGAAAAACGCTCATCTCCGTCTTTGAAAATCCACACCAAACTCCACACATGAAGAAATTATGCAAGTACAACATTGAACCAAAGAAAGGGACATGTATCCGTACAACAGGGGAAGAATATCGCAACAGCCAGGGCCTGTGGGTCAAAATCACTAAGGTAGGTATTTCAGGTGACCTCATCCTGAAGTCCAAGTTATTTCTTAATTTCCTGCGAACAATGATGATGACTAAACTGTGGTAATGTCTGTAATATTTCTGTAAAACCTTTCATAACGAGGCTCACAATGGTACGAGAGTTTCACAGTGCGCTGTAAGGGACTGCCAGGCCTGTCAATTCTGAGTATGAGCCATTTGGAGCAGAGAAACGTCTGAAACATGCAGAACATCACCAGCACTGTGAAACACTGCATAAAAGAAATGTGATTTCATAAAACTTTGTTATTTAATGAGTTTTAGATTATTATGTTCTGCAGACAGGCCTTTCCAAATTCTTTGAGAATTTCAGGTGATGATCAGACACTGTGCTATGTTTTAATGGTGATTTTGGCCCAGAATGTTCAGCTGATTGACTCTCCTTTAAATGCTTGGTCAGGACTCACTGCTGCACAGCAGTTTTAATCTTAAAAGGATTTTCTGAAAGGCTTGTATCTTGCCCAAGAACTTTGATTTCAATGGGTAGGTCAGACATCACAGTTTCATTGATGTCAGAAAAAGACTGTTGATTTGTCCTCTTGTGATAAGATAGTTTTATTTCCTATTTATTTGTTTTTTATGATTTTAAAGGTATGGTTACACATGTTGATTGAATGTTTTATGTCTGTGTAAAGGAGCAGATGGAGGAGCACCGTCCAGGCATGGAGTTGGAGGAAGGCTGGATCCTGGTTTGTAAACACACAGAGGGAGGTGACAGGTTGGTGCCAGTGGAGTCACCAGAGACCGCCAGCAGACAGCAGCAGCTCTTTGGCTATGACCACAAGCCCTGCAACAGCTGGGAGCAGGTGGTGAACATGGAGAATGCACTTTACATCGGCTCCAAACCCAAAATCGCTGAAAGTGACGACACGGCCGTCCAAAAGTTAAGGTGAGCGTGTTTAAACTAAAAGACCAGTACACCCCAAATATATATATCTAAAATATTTCCATTGTATCTGTTATATTATTTATTCATTTTGATTGTTTTAGGGTGAGTTGCAGAGTTTTGGAGAATTTCCCTGCCATCTCTGTAATATAATGGAACTAAAGAGCTCTTGTCTTGTGCTCAAAGTGCAACTTTTATAGTGAAATTTCAAACAAAACTTAACAGCATTATCTCTTTCCAAAAAATGTGGTTACTCAAGATAATTCACTACTATTCTCTTTCAAATTAAGTACACACTTTTATAATTTTGGGGTGAACTGTCACTTAAGTCAACTATATATTCCTCACTTTTTGGGTTTTGCTGGCAGGAACTAATACTCCATCACATCTTTAAGGTATGTCCCTCCCACTTGGAATTACGAGTGCGACGAAGACCTGGTGCATTACTTTTATGACCATATAGGAAAAGAGGATGAGAATCTTGGCAGTGTGAAGCAGTGTGTGACCAGCATTGATGTATCTTCGTATTCAGTGAGTCACACTCGAATATTTCATTTGATTTATGGCTTCTGCCTTTGTGTTCATTTTCAAATCAAAGAAATACTTTAGAATAAAGCTGCATGAGTATTAAAAGCTACTCACTATTTTCCATCTGCATATTCACCTTGATAATTTCACAGATTTGCGAGAAATGGTATCTCATGATTGTTGTTTATTCAGTGGTATGTACCCATAGAAATCACTTTAATATTTGCAAACAGGATGACCCCAGTGGGGGAGTGAGCTGCCTGACAGATGGGGACACCGAAACTTACTGGGAGAGCGATGGAATGCAGGGACAGCACTGGATCCGCCTGCACATGAAGAGAGGAAGTGTGGTCAAGTAAGCAGCTGAGAAGTGGAGTAACTTTAAAAAAAAAAAACATGACCAAACCTTGAACTTACTGTAGTTAACATTTCTTGAGGTATCTATTAATGTCACCTACATAAGTATTTCACTGTCTGTCCATGACATTTTAAGTATGTTAAAGTGCAAGCAACATAGTATCAGGATGAAAAAATCCCACACCTCATTTCAGCACTCCCACAACCCACATCAGCATAAACTGCTACCCAACTACCCGAGCTGCCTTGTAGCTCCATCAGCTACGTTCCACAAGTTCTCCTTTGTTTTTTGGTCAAATCAGTGCATAAATAAACAACTTTATTGAATTTCATGCAAGCACAAGAAGAATAACCATCCCAAACAAACCACAACCTCAAAAGCTTCCTGTAGTTTCATTCAAGCCAAGTGGAATGCTTCCAAAATGCTAATCTTATACCTGCACTAGCTTTAGACTATATTCTCTTTGGTAAAATAAAAAACGTGTGTAGATGCACTCTCAAACTTAATGAAAGATTCACGCACTCAATTCCTCACTTGAATGGCACTGAATATATTTTTATTATCGGTTAATCTGCAGGTTTTCAGGCGGCACCAATTTGCGATGCGCTATGATGAAATGGGAATCTGCATTTTTTTTTTTACCAAACAAACTAATATTAATGTACAGTACGTGGTACCAAACCTATTTTTTTTTTCTGTATGAATTCTCTAAAGAAGTTCTGCATACCAGTGTGTGTGCAGCGAGGCATGACCTACTTCATGTTGGCTTTAAGACATGGAGGTATCTCATAAATCTTTACCTAGTTGATAAATCTTGGACTCCTCTCTATTGTATATGATGTGCCTTCCAGTAAGCTGATATTGACAGTGGACTCCACAGACGACAATTACATGCCCAAGCGAGTGACGGTTTTTGGAGGAGAGGGAGACAACCTGAAGAAGCTGAGTGATGTCACCATAGACGAGTGAGCCTTTCAACAGGATTTTGTCAGTGTGTTCTACAAAAAAACAGATTTTTATAGGTTTTAATAAATACTTAGTCAGAAGCCATCATCTTAGTTTAATCATACGATAAACTACCTTCGATATTATTGACTAATTCAGATAAATATAGTTAAAGGAAATATGGTAATAACATTTCTATTGAGGAAGAACCTGTCGGTTATTCATGTTATTATTAGAACCAAATAACAGTATAACACCAACGAATACCAGGAATTCAAATATTTCCACTCATTTTTTTTTTTTTTTTGTGCTTCTAGCAACCTGATTGGAGAGGTATGCGTGCTGGAGGATATGACATCTCACCTGCCAGTTATTGAGATTCGGATTGAAGAATGTCGAGGTAAGGCTTGTGATTGATGATCACGTCATTGCATTTTCTCTGGCTACCATGAAATTAATATTTTCTACTTTGGCTCTCCAGATGAGGGGATAGATGTCCGGATCCGAGGCTTGAAGATCAAGTCATCGTGTGAAAGAGACCTGGGTCTTAATGCTGATGTGTTTCAGTCTTCTAACCTGGTGCGCTACCCTCGTCTGCACGGCAACACCCCTGATGTGCTGTACCGAAGAGCACTGGTCATCCAGAGGTAGTTTAGCATGCCTCTAGCCATGGGACATATCTTAGAGTTAAACATTTTTCAGCTAATTTGGCTGTTTTTATGTGAGGGGAAAAGTGTCCAGTGCATGTCACATAGGTTTTGAGGATTTTCATTATATTTCTAATCCAGTGACATGCTTACTGTTTTAGTGAAATATAAATTATCTTTATTACTTTTAAGGATTAATTATCTCCCAGTGTTTGTGGTGGTTATTTTTCTTCTGTGTTACTGTTACAGGTTCATCGGTCTCTTGGACAGTGTGCTCCCACACTTGGTACCAGCCTGGGACTACAGTCTGGGTACTTTCAACCAGATCAAAGTGAGGCATTATACATTTTTGAAAATATATGGCTATTACATTGAATCCTTACTAAGTTAAGCCACCCCACTATACTGGGAAGTGGCATCACGATAGTCTGCTGTGCTGTAAACAATAAAAAAAAGTTTTGTACCAAGGAGTTACAATACAGTAGTAGTATTCAGATGTTGTTAATGACTTACATGTATTTGTGGAGCGTGAAGTGGCCTCTGTGTCCATACACACCAACTTGCTCTGGTGCAAGTGAATTTTACAAGTAGGCACTATTACTTCACACCCTCCCACCCACACAAGCTGTTTCATGAAAAAAAAAAAATGGTGTGCTGATATGTCATTGCATCTGTACGCTGAGACATACAATCTGTCAAAATAAAACTCCCTAGTGTATTTATGTACTTGTGTGCTCTTTGGTGCCCTCTAGAGCATAAAGCAGTTCCTGCTGCTGTCCAAACGCCGCTCAGCCCTCATCACGCAGTGTTTGAAGGACTCCGAGACCAGTAAGCCAAATTTCATGCCCCGGCTCTACATCAACCGACGTCTGGCCATGGAGCACAGGGACAATCCCTCTCTGGACCCCAGCTGCAAGAATGCTGTGTTAAATCAGGTATGAAGTACTTTCTGAGTGGTGACAACACTTCCCTGCAGTTAAACTATAAAAATCTTAATATAGCTTTGATTTACTAATAAACGTTCATGTGATGAGATTTATATGCACTAGAAGGAATGCTTGAGGAGTGTGGTTGGAGTAACATGAGTAAGTTTGTTTGCCATATGTCAGACTTTCTTATGCTTTTTATTTTTCTTCTTGCAGGTCTTTGAAGGTCTCAAGCCGTCTGACAAGTCGGAGAAGACTTTGGATTACAGGTCTACAGTTTTCAGCTTGCATCTCAGGCTCATGTGTACAATATTTCTTGCATAAGTGTGACTGTTTCTTTGAGGGCATTAAATTCTAAATCTACCGTTTTTCCTCTTGGTTCTTCCAGATGGCCTGCTCGCTATGACCAATGGTGGGAATGTAAGTTCATTGCAGAGGGAATCATTGACCAAGGAGGTGGATTTCGGGACAGCCTGGCAGACATGTCTGAGGAGCTTTGCCCCAGCTCAGCCGAGTGTCCCATGCCTCTGCCCTTCTTCTGCCGTACATCCAACCAGGTAATGACTCACCACCAACATGCAGATTAGTGTTCTTTTTTAGTTGGAGCTTTTTCTTCACCTGACTTTTCGTGATCTGTCAGGGTGCCTTAGAGGCCAGAGATTACTATGTCCCCAACCCATCCTGTAAGGAGTTCCACAAGTATGAGTGGATTGGTCAGCTCATGGGAGCTGCTCTCAGAGGAAAAGACTTCTTGGTGAGTGATGCTCAATCTCCAACTTCCGTAACTCTGTAACTGCTAAAAAAGAAAAGTGTAATTTTGTTATCAAGATTTGATTTTCTGGGTTCTTCTATGTCAAATCCTGCAGGTCTTGGCTCTACCTGGCCTGGTGTGGAAGCAGCTGACTGGGGAGGCTGTGAGTTGGAGTAAAGATTTCCCTGCGGTAGACTCTGTGCTGGTAAGGACATTCAAGTTCTAAAAACTTTTTCACAGCCATGCATGTAGGTTTAAACCCTCTGACGGAAGAGGAGGCCCTACAACCTGGAATTCATAGATGCACACCACTTTCAGTACCACACATTCTTTGTTCAAATTATATTATTATTTTATATATTTGGTCTTTGCTACTGAGATCCTTGACTGTTGTTTCAAAATTACTTTAGTGATCAAAAAATCTCATTGTATGGCACTTTAACAGTCTTGAATTTGACAATTGTCCTTTACGGTATTTCACACCCTCTTTTATCTTTCCCATTTCTGCATCACTCCGGATGTGTGCTCAGGTCAACTTGCTGGAGGCCATGGAAAACATGGACCAGGAGACGTTTGAGTTTAGGTTTGGTGAGGACCTGGTGTACACCACCCTGCTGAGCGACGGTCAGATCGTGGAGCTCATCCCCAGTGGCAGCAACATGGCCGTTCGATATGACGACCGCAGCGAGTTCATCCGGCTGGTGCAAAAGACTCGGCTGGAGGAGAGCAAGCAGCAGGTGGGACTTCAGTGTTGTTACCTTTTGCCTTCCTAATGTCTGCTGCTTTGAGTGTGGGTAGAAACTCTCTTGTTGGTGGTGTTTTTAATCTTCATTGTTAGACAATCCAGTAACTAGTCAACTAGTTTGACTCGTGACCAAAAGTGTGAATCCCTGAAAATTCCTGATGTGTATATATAAAAACGGCAGCTGCACAGCAGGAGACACATCAGGGTGTAACATTAAACATATGATCTCCTGATTTGTTTGATGTAGATTGGGCTCATAGTAATAGTGATATGTTTAAAAACATTTGTTAGTGTTTTCTACAGAAAACGCCACCTGGTGGCTAATCCCGCTGTCAGAAGATAATGAAAATCTACTAAACTCTAGATTTCATGGATATCTACTAGTATGCACAAAAAAAAAGAAGATCCAGCCTTAAATAATTTTTGTGCTATGTTGTTGACATGAGGGATCTGCGCCACTGCTAATGATGCCATAATAATATCTGATTTTGGGGGAAATTATTATAGTGTGAATAAAGCTATTTTATCATATACCTGATTATCCTGATGTGTGTTACAGATTGCAGCCATGCAGGCAGGGCTGCTGAAGGTGGTTCCTCAGGCAGTGCTGGACCTGCTCACCTGGCAGGAAGTGGAGAAGAAAGTGTGTGGAGACCCTGAGATCTCTGTGGAAGCCCTGAAAAGACTCAGTGAGGGTCCAGCATAGAATTCTGCATTGACTAAAAAGGAGCCACTATGTCTGATTTTATCCTATTTTAGCAGCGTTGGTCCAGAGTAAAATAAATATTGGATGGATTCTCATGAAATGTAGAACTGATATCTATCATGACCATGTGGTGAAATTCTATTCAGTTTTATGACTTCAGATGACTTCGTAGATGTCAAATTTACTGGATTTGAAAGAAATATTTTAACAAATGTTGGCTAACTTTCCGTTAATTTTGCTATACAAATTAAATTAAATTAAATCTAGCACCAACATCAGATCAAAATGTCACCATCTGATATTTTGATTTGTGACCAGATAACTGGTCTTCAGTCAGGCTCACTCTGCCAGTTATATATGACGTTCCTAACAGCCTCAGCTATGCTTTGTTGTGTGCTACTAAGTAAATATTAGTATGTACCATATACCAGCTAAACACCAGTATGTCAATTATAGTTTGTTAAAACTTCCTTCCGGCTTAATTATTAATTTATTATTTTAGCCAGGTAATTATAGCACTTTAATTGCTAAGATCTGGGAACACAGTGATAATGCTCACATCAAATAGGAACAAGCAAAAGAAAGAAAGAAAGACGTAATTGGTGCCTGCTTGTATCTCATCTTGAAATATACACTACATCATTGTAATGCATTTTGTGTTGTATCTGTCTCCCCACCAGCACATTATGAAGACTTGGAACAAAGCAATGTTAGAGTACAATACTTATGGGAAGCACTGACGAACTTCACAAATGGTCAGTCTACTATTTGTTTTATACACCACATGCCAAAGGTCTTTGTGTATCTGTTGTGCTGAAAACATACAAATTTGTATTCATGATGAGATGATAACCCAGAGTAATGTTGAACATTCAGTGACTGACAAAGTTGAATTTTGTGTTTCAGAGGATCGTAGTAGGTTTCTGAGGTTTGTGACCGGCAGAAGTCGTCTTCCTGCACCTATCTACATCTTCCCTGACAAACAAGGGTAAGTGCAAGTACTTCATTCAGCCATTACAGACCAATTACTGCTTGCTATTGAGAATGATATAAGTAATATAGAAAAACTTTTTTTGTTGTTGTTTTGTGATTTAGCTCTGAAACAACTGATGCACTTCCTCAGTCCTCCACATGTTCCAGCACTCTTTATTTACCTAACTACCCAAGGTATCGTCATACTCTTTATGATGTGTACTTTCAAGATGTACTGTATGCTTTGCAATATTGTACTTTAATACAAAACTTGTTTTATATGGTGACATAGCAACACACCAGTTCCATAGCAGTAACTGCATTTTTATTATCTTGCACTTTGATATTCGTATAACATTCTGAGCTCACATGAAGGGTATTAATCTATGTACTATTGCTTGGCAATATAACATATAACGCCATGTCCTTCCTCCTCTTCTCCATTCTGTCCTGCAGTGCAAAGGTTTGTGAGGAGAAGCTGCGATACGCTGCATACAATTGTGTGGCCATTGACACAGACATGAGCCCCTGGGAAGAGTGATCTCTGCTGCTTCACTGAACTACCTTAAAGAAATCACCATTGAATGGAGAAATCTTGCCAAGTTTATCATCATAATATACCACAACTGCCAACTGATCATAGCTGTACATAATAAAGAACTATATGGAAACATGGGAGGACTTCAGTGTTTTTTATGAAGCTGTATGTTTCTTGAAAGAAACATGAAATGAATGGATTGAGCAAGCTGTGGATGACTTGTTAATGTAAGTGAGGCCTTAACTAGAATGAGTATTTATTGTGAGTATGAGTTTTTCTAAGTACTTTGTTAAGCAGGCGAGATTAGCACAGTGGTGCAGTGTTTAGCACTGTCGCCTCACAGCAAGAACGACTGGGGTTGAATTACCAGGTCAGGGCCTTTCTGTGCAGAGTTTGCCTGTTCTCCGTGTGTCTGCATGGGTTCTCTCTGGGTACTCTGGCTTCCTTCCGCAGTCCAAAAACATGCAAACTGGGGTTAGGTTTATTGGTCACCCTAAAATTGCCCGTAGGTGTGGATGGTTGGTTGTCTCTAAATGTAGCGACCTTTAACAGGGTAAGCGGCAGAAAATTAATTATTTTAGCCTGCTACTCACAGTCACTCACAAAAGCTTCAAGTGCCATGTGTGAGTGATGTGCATCATCCTGTCCTATCTCTGTTTAGTAATAAAATAGCTGCAGGTATAAAATGACATCTGTATTCATTCTTCTCAAATATCAGTGTCAGGCAGCATGATGGTGCTCTGATCAACACTGTTGTCTTAGCAAGATTTGATTCCTGTCTGGAGCCTTTCTGTGTGAAGTTTGCATGTTGTTGCGGTCCGCTCCAGCCCTCTGCCACCGGGCAAAAGTTATGATAAGGGATGAATGGACTGTTATTAAATGGCTTTACACAGTCTCATTGATCAAAGCGTGTATTCTGAAATCTATCCCCGATTGTGATTCAACTTAAACTCTGTCAGCCTCGTGGCTAATATGTGGAGGTGTCTAGTATCAAAAGCTGATGAACAGTGAATATATAATGCATCAAAGATTTGTATCGATCTTGGCTGTTCAAATGGAAGTTATAGCTTAATTTAATCGTCTAACTTTAAAGGTTTTCATTGTGGGAGAAGTGAGACTAGCTTCAGGTTTGTTAAATGTGTTGGAGCTGCTTGTGTGAGATACAGGGATAATCATGGCCCGTCACAGTGGTTATAAGTAGCCTATATCAAAGTAAGAAAATAATATGCAAAAATTCAAAATTATATATTTGATTTCTTTTCTTGTTAATATTGAACATGTTTTTTTATTATTTAAAAAAAATAATTCAAGGCTTTATTCTAATTAATGTTTTAGTAAAACATCTATAAATCTTACCCGGCAAGATGTGCGCTGTGCTAATTCTCGCGAGAACACGTGTCTTCAAACTTCCCCATGAGCCATTGCGGTTCCTCTTTCTAGCCGGCGCCTGAGAATGGGTACGTGTTTTCACACTCGGGTCAGGGGAAGAATCCTTGCCAATCTGATGTTTTAGCGAAGTGTTGTTCTACTAATGGTTAGCCACATTGTAGATGAATGTTATCCAAACCTATTTAACTTCATATTTGCTTTATGCAGTCAATTTGTTAAATTTTAGTAAAATTATTTGCCAAGAACATCTGAAGTCATCCAAGATGGCTACACTCACTGGCTATGTAGTTAGCTACTGGTGCCGAAGTGTGCTTAAGAACGACTTGCGATGCCCTTTTGGGGTTTTAGAATCTTTTATTTTATTCGGCTGTTAAAGCGGGTTTTCTTTTCAAACGTAGTTTTACGTTTTTGAAAGCATCAAGGTAATAATAATATTAGCATTAGCTCTGAGGCTAGTAGAGTAGGGGAGTCGTGGCCGTGTCATGCTGCTGCAGGGAAACACTTAAAATTGGATCTACTATTTTAATAAGTGATGGTACGTTTGTGGCTTTTTAGCAATGTGTACAAATAACCAATTTTACTGACGTGAAGTTGTATTGCTTCACGGTATCGTTTTGAGATTTTGAAATCACTATGGTCTAGTATATTGGTTAAGTTGGTTTGTGAGGGCATGTGTTGAAATACAGCATGTTACCTGTCTCCTAAATGGACTTGAAGAGGAAGACTCAACTATATCAGAAAGTCATGCACTGGCTAATGTAGACGTTTATCCCTGACAAGATTTGCTTGAGTGATATGATGAACCTTGAAGCAGAATCCAATAATGATATGCGGACAACTTCTACCTTGGAGAACTGATTACTCAAGCACGGAAGGTTATTTTGTAGTTTGTGTTCTGTGAGTTGGCTTGATTAACTCCTTTCTCACTCCTATTTAGGTATCTCCAGGGACAACTGGCATAAACGCCGAAAGACTGGCGGTAAACGCAAGCCCTACCACAAGAAGAGAAAGTATGAGCTTGGGCGTCCTCCTGCAAATACAAAGGTTGGTAAGACTGGTTTCTTAAAAGATGTTAAGTGATGAAGCGTGGGTGATGAAAGCCTGACCTTAGGTATGTCTTTTTGAACTGTTTTGGTTCAAAGCCTTGGGCTTACCAATGATAGGACTCGTCATAGTTACACTGACACGCATTTTGAAACATGTTTATATTACTAAGCTTTCAGAATGAAATTTCAGTGCTTGATTATCCTAAGTCAGGTGTAGTGACTGTATCTTGGTCAAAATATTTTTTTAGATCGGGCCTCGTCGCATCCACACAGTGAGGGTCCGTGGTGGGAACAAGAAATACCGTGCTCTGAGGCTGGACGTTGGCAACTTTTCATGGGGCTCTGAGTGTAAGTTAATCTTAAACACTGATTTCATTCAATCAGCTTCTTAGTTTTTCCCGTGATGATAACTTTGTCCAGTTCTGCTACTGAATGCAAGTGGTGATAACAAAGACTCTGAGATACCTTCTTATTTTATTTTTTTATTTTTTTTTAACTCTGTTGCTGTTAATAGTTGACATTTTTGCATGAGTAACTATGATTACTTTGTGTACACAGGCTGCACACGGAAGACCAGGATCATTGATGTGGTCTACAATGCCTCCAACAACGAGCTGGTCAGAACGAAGACCCTGGTGAAGAACTGCATCGTCCTCATTGACAGCCTTCCCTACAGGCAGTGGTATGAAACTCACTATGCCACTCCTCTGGGACGCAAGAAGGGAGCCAAGCTGGTACGTTTTTTTTTGGAATACAAATTTATTCACTCACTTTTATTGTGATTATTATGGATAGTTTTGTTACTATGTTTGCACTCTATGGTGCTACAATGACCAATGGATTTGAATATTGAAATTAACATCACTAATTCTCTTGTATTTAATTTGATAAGAACAGCATTCATTATGAATGAAAGAACAGCAGTTGGAACAATACAATAACTTTCCTGTATTAGAATTACAATATTAAATTGGCAACACCCTCAAAGAATTTTTTTACTGAGTTTACTGGCGTAGAGTTGCGTTGTTGAATTAAAAGGATGTATCAAAGTCCAATTTTAGTTAAGTATTCTATAAGCAAGGCAAACGTATGCACAAAGCCCACATATGGAAGAGACCTTTCTTCAGATGCAAATTGTATTGCTCTTTCAACTTTTTTCTTAGTGTTGGATTTTTGTATGTCACCCAGGTTTACTAAGTAGTTTTTTGTTTTTTCGTGCCATCTATATTCACTGCTGTCTGATCCATTTTTCTTTTCATAAGTTTACCAAGTTCTGCTACTGACTGAAAGTGACCTTAATGATGACTGACCCGTTACCTATACTGTGATATTTACACATTTAAATCACGTGTTATTGGTCAAAATGCCCATTAAATGAGCATTTTACCTTGCTCTGTAGACTCCTGAGGAAGAAGAGGTCCTGAATAAGAAGAGGTCAAAGAGGACCCAGAAGAAGTATGATGAGCGTAAAAAGACAGCAAAGATTAGCCCCCTCTTGGAGGAGCAGTTCCAGCAGGGAAAACTGCTTGGTGAGTCATGTGTTGCTTTAACTTAGTATTTTTGGAATTGATTGAGGTTTAGTTTCATATAGGAACAATCTTTCTTTTTAAATTGGTCTAATTGGGAAGGTCTTTTCCTGAGAGAAAGTTGGACTGTCATGCAAATAGTAAACTTATTGACAATGCAGGTACAACTAGCGTCAAAAGAACACAATTAAAAGTTGTCTTCTTTTTATGGCAAATGTATCAAGTGTTGCCTGATGTTGCCCTTGTCTTTCCATGATGATAACTTTGTCCAGTTCTGCTACTGAATTAAAGTGGTGATAACAAAGACTCTGAGAAAGACCTCTTGACTAACTGATATCTACATGTTAGTTAATCTTGTCAACATTCTTGAACTAGGTTGGGTTTTAAGTTGAAAGTATAAAGTTGTTGCCACTTGAAGCCCTGTGGTGCCTTTTAGCAAAATATATATCCATGGTGGGTAACAGCTGTGGTATATGAAAGCCTCTTCTAATAAATTTGTGAAAGTGAAATAGTATAATAGAACTTAGACAGGTGTCATGCTAAAAGCTGACACAAATCAAAATTCTGCAATCTTCTACTTCTTACTGAGATATGTATTAGCTGTCTTAAGGTGCTAACACATTCTCAGCAAAGTGTTTTGAGCTGGCTGTCCCATTATATTATGGAGAGAACAGGAGCGCCCCCTCTGGGCACAGTACTACCTTTGGTGTGGTGTAGCAGTGGGATTACAACGGAGCACTGTACTCCAGTTTTAGATTGTTTCCACTTTTACCCCAGTTGCTGCTGGATTTTTCCAAGCACAAACAGTGAAGTTTAAGCCTTAGGGTGTAGACACAAACATGCCTCTTGTGCTTTTTGCGTTCTACCTTGTAGTGAAAATTAAGAGAAGCAGTCCTGAAACATTTCAAACTGATTGCATTACTTTTTTTGAGATGGATTATCCAGCCTCTTGACGGATTTGTTTCTCTCAACCCTCCTGCAGCTTGCATTGCCTCCAGACCCGGCCAGTGTGGCAGGGCAGATGGCTACGTCCTGGAAGGCAAGGAACTTGAGTTCTACCTGAGGAAGATCAAGGCCAAGAAAGGCAAATAGATGCACAGCAGTTTGATAGTCAATAAAATCTAAATGCTCCCACAACTGTACACTATCTTTGTCACTTTATTACCTTTGAGGTGAGAAATGACCCTAAGAACAAATTAGATTTTGGTGATCTGGATCATCTGGATCTGGGATTTTTAAAAGGTGTAGGGGTGATGTTAAGTTGATACTGTGAAGTAACTCATAAGGCTACAGACTTGCAGCTAGCAATAAGCACAATTATAACAAACAAAAATTATGTCATTAAAATTTGCAGATCTGATGATTAAGTTATGAAAGCTTGGCTAACCCGACCATAATGCAACACTTAGAATTCCTGTCTTGACTAACCTCCAGTGAAGAATGTACAGTAAATACATTTTGATCACATCAATTTTTATCAAAATTGCTGCAAAGTAAAATTTTGGCAATCGAATAAAGTGACATGTACTTCTGTAAATGTACACTTCAAAGTATTTTCTCACAATTTTTAAAACTTAGACTAAAGTAATTCACAGAAACTACTTTATCTCAGATTTTTAGCACAAATTCCATGAGCGCCTCTTGTTTTCCAAGATGATTCCTCCACCTTAGAGATGTGGCATCTGCTAATGCTAATCTGGAATGTTTGATTACACAGAATAACGAAATCAGTTGAGGGACCATGTATTATCTTGTAATATTGCAGGATTGTCCACCGAAGCTGTCCCTGTGTCATAAATCCGTATGGTGCTAAATCTAGGCCATAAATTTTGTTCATTCGAAAAAAAAAATTGTAATTGGATAAGCCAAGATTTGTAGTTTACACATGAGGATTTGACTTGAATGTTGATAATGTCAATCAAAATCTGATTTTTTTTTTTTTTTTCTTTTTCGAACAAACAAAATTTATGGCCTGGATTTAGCTCCATAAATCCGCTGTTTCAATGAATTTGGGAGCTCATCTTCAACTCAAGTGTCATTTTACTTAATAATTTGAGTGATACTTGTGTGACCAGTTTCTCCAGTTCATGATGGCCTCCCCTTGAAACAGCCTTTGTTCACAGAGCATACAAGGTAACACTTGATTTCTGGCCTATGAAGACCGTATTAAATGTAGAAAGGTGAGCATATATTATACAAGCTTTATAACGGCCTTCTATACATTTTTAAGTACACATCTATTTTAAACACGAATATTTGCTGTTGCCGTTTTTGTCACTGATGTGTTACAATTCCTTTTGTAGTGTTACAAACCTGCTTGGCAATAAATCTGAGGTCCACTAACTCAGTGATTATAAAGTCTGCATCTTTATGAGCTTAAATGTATATTATTACATGGTAAATCAATTAAACTCTAAAAATTAATCATTTCTAATAACTATTAAAGAAAATAAACTGGGATCGGATTTCTGTCTTTGGAATACCCCCAGTGGAGTATTTTATTTTTGTCTGTTGGGCTAATTTCACCCATGTGAATACACACCGCTGTGGACATATTTGATATTGTGGATGGGCAAATGTCCCCCTCACTTGACCTCGATCTCCTGGGCTATGTAACAACCTTTTTTTGAACTAGGGCAAAAGTCGCTTCACTTTGGGCGCAAAGATTTGACATGTGATCAGCCTCGCTGCTGTGATTGGCTGTGAAGCCAGATCGTTGCATGCAATAGATACCAGCGTAGTGGCAGAAGCGAAAATCAGCAACATTTAGTGGAACGTCGTGTCGTTCGCTGACTCGCAGGTGTCATCATAATGCTGTTTAGCAAGGTAAGTACGTTTATTGTTCATAGAACAAAATTTGTAAGCTAATTTTTGTCGTATTAGATAATTAAATGCGTCCACTAGCTCTATTAATGACTCAAGGCTAAATGTTCTCAGCAGTCTGATGAACCAGTTCCCGGTTACGTTACTGGCTAAGCGAGCAAACAATTTCCTATTTCGTACACAAAAATGACACGCTCTGTTTAATTATGTGTTACGATTTTTTTTTTTTTTTTTTTTAATTTCACACCCAAGATTGAACGCCCAACGCTCTGAAACGTCACGATTTAACTGGTAACTGGAAAATCACCGAAGGTCGTTCAATAAACCTTCCACTAAACCGAAGGGCTGGGTGGTGGGAAGTTTTTGCAGCGGGCCAAACAAATTTTTTGTAAGACAAAGGTCACAGATTCGGACGTTATTGTACAGACATTTGTTGTGTGGCCAGAGTAATTCTATCTCTGTAAGTCTACGGTACAGTCTTGAAAGAGGTTTTGCTCAACTGCGTTGTTTACGTGTATTCCGTTTCTGTACAATATCTATGTCTTTGCCTTAGTCACACAATCTTGCATTAAATTTTGTTATCAGGTATTTTTAATTGTGTTACTGTATGATTTAGTAACTTACGATACATAACGGTGAAATTTGTACCACTAGCTATCGGGCAGTAAATGGAATCTATAATACGAAGCCATATTGCTTTTATTGTTACATATAGTTATGGTGTAGTTATCCTTACATAATGAATTATCAGAAACACCCTCTTCATTATACAGTAAACTTCGTTTGATGTTATACACAGAAGAAGCCGTGTCTACATTTTGTATTACAACAAATCCTATCAGAGCTATTCTGATAGGATATAGCTCTGGATATCAGAGATATCCACGTTTGCCTTTAGAAACCAGATGGTTAGCATTCTGGAACCAGTTTCATAGTGAATCTCTATTGTAATACTGAACATTCTCCTTTTCGTGTAAATAGCTGCTTAAATCTGTACCTCAGATGTAAAGGTATTTTTAGTAAGGAAAGGCACGAACATGTGCTAGCTAATGCTTAAATAACTTGCTGCGGATTTTTGTAAAAGGTTAACTTTAATGTTGTATCTTGAATTGATTACCAGTCACTTGCTCAGAAAGAAAGGGAACAGTATTTTACCAACTCCAAATGACACCGTTCAAGGTTGTGTACATTGAGACAAGCACTATAACCAATACAATGTCCTCAAGTTTTTTAAAGAACTTTTCAAAGTAAATATTTAGACACATCTCATAACACTAACATCAAGTGTTGTGAAATGAAAACCTGAAAATGGTAGTGTTGCAAGAATATGCAAAATTCATGTTAATACCAAAAAAACTCAGCCTCCCTGGGAAGGTCTACTCCAGGGTGCTGGAGAGGAGAGTCCGGCTGCTAGTTGAACCTCGGATTCAAGAGGAGCAATGTGGTTTTCGTCCTGGCCGTGGATCACTGGACCAGCTCTATACCCTCGCGAGGGTACTGGCATGGGAGTTTGCCCAACCAGTCCACATGTGTTTTGTGGATCTGGAGAAGGCTTATGACCGTGTCCCTCAAGGTATCCTGTGGGGGGTGCTCCGGGAGTATGGGATAGATGGCCTTTTGTTACGGGCTATTCAATCTCTGTATTGTTGGAGCCAGAGCTTGGTTCGCATTGCCGGCAGTAAGTCAGACCCGTTCCCAGTCAGGGTTGGTCTCCGCCAAGGCTGTCCTTTGTCACCGGTTCTGTTCATAATTTTTATGGACAGAATTTCTAGGCGCACCCAAACGGTGGAGGGAATCAGGTTCGGTGGCCTCCGGATTCCGTCTCTGCTATTTGCAGATGACGTGGTCCTGTTGGCCTCATCGAACAGTGACCTCCAGCTCTCACTGGGACGGTTTGCAGCTGAGTGTCAAGCGGCAGGGATGAGAATCAGCACCTCTAAATCTGAGGCCATGGTTCTTAGCCGGAAAAGGGTGGATTGCCCACTCTGGGTCAGGGGAGAGTCGCTTCCCCAAGTGGAGGAGTTCAAGTATCTCGGGGTCTGGTTCACGAGTGAGGGGAAAATGGAGCGGGAGATTGACAGACGGATTGGAGCAGCGTCGGCAGTGATGCGGACGCTGAAGCGGTCCGTTGTGGTGAAGAGAGAGCTGAGCCAGAAGGCAAAGCTTTCAATTTACAGGTCAATCTACGTCCCAACTCTCACCTATGGTCATGAGCTCTGGGTAGTGACCGAAAGAATGAGATCGCGAATACAAGCGGCCGAAATGAGCTTCCTTCGCAGGGTGGCTGGGCTCAGCCTTAGAGATAGGGTGAGGAGCACGGACATCCGGGAGGAGCTCAGAGTAGAGCCGCTGCTCCTCCGCGTTGAGAGGAGCCAGTTGAGGTGGTTCGGGCATCTGGTCAGGATGCCTCCTGGACGTCTCCCTGGGGAGGTGTTTCGGGCATGCCCATCCGGGAGGAGACCCCGGGGCAGACCAAGGACACGCTGGAGAGATTACATCTCTCGGCTGGCTTGGGAACGTCTTGGTGTCCCCCCGGAGGAGTTGGTGGAAGTGGCTGGGGAGAGGAGCGTCTGGATGTCCCTGCTCAGGCTGTTACCCCCGCGACCCGGACCCGGATAAGCGGCAGAAAACGAAACCAAAGCCAAAAAAACTGTTAGTTTGTTAGAATGCTGTTTACACAGCATCTAAAGATTGACTCCATGCACAAAGCAGATCGTTTTTTAAAGGTTAAATTGTATTTAAGGAAAAGATCATCAAGAAAACAGTTGTTATTGAAATTTGCTGCTATTTTTTCTTATGCTGCAGACCCAAAAAGTAAACAACACCAAAGACTTTTAATTTGGTTTTTAATGAATCAGAAAGCTAGTCATTAGGCATACAGTGAACAGCAATATGGTTACGTTAATGTGAATATTTAGATTAGACAAAAAAAAAACATGTAGGTGGGAAGAGTCAGTTTCCAATATTTCCTGCTACCAATTATAAAAAAACAAATGAAAAACAGTTAAGATTCTTTTAAAAAAAAGATACAATTAGTGGGTTTTAAAAGGTAAAAAAAAAAAACATTTTTAAAAAGAAAAGCAGAGTTAAGACAATAAGAGTAAAAGCTTTAAGAACAAACGGTTAAAATTCATATAAAAAGGTAAGAAGGCACATGCAAACGACCTGATGTCCTCAGGCAGATCATTCCAGAGCCCTGGGGCCCTGACTGTGAACGCCCTCACTCCTTTTGTTTTCAGTTGGGCCCCGGGAACAGTCAAAAGACATCTGCTCGAGGATCTCAAGGTACGTACCGGCATGTATGGTAATATAAGATCAAAAATAAAGCTGGGAGCAAGGCCATGCAAAGGTTTAAAAGCAATGAGTAAAATTTTAAAATCAATCCTAAAACAATACTGGGAGCCATGATAGTCTAAAACTTGAGTAATGTGATGCTGTCCCATCATTATTGTTAGAAGTCTGGCAGCTGATAAATAATTACCAAAAGCCAAAAAACTAAAAATAAGACATGTAGTGTTTACAACTGGGATGTCCATTAGCTTGGTATGTAGCCACATGGCAGGGGGAAGTGTAATTTAATGCGAACTGCATTTTAATAATAAAACACCAGTCATACAAGTCAAAGAAGCAAGTACGAAATTTATTCCGTGCATTGTTCCGGGGTTAGGGGTTAACTGAGCGGACAGACTGGCACCCCGATGGCCCAGCTCAACACCAAAGAAACCCATGCTCAGGAAGCTGTATAAGGACAGAAGAGAATAAGAAAACCAGGTGTAAATTAGGTCTCAAATATAATTCCAAGTCCGTTTAAAAGAAGTCTTAAGTCTAACTTGCCGTCTGCTGTAGGAACCCTGAAAGTAGATCAAGATTCTTAGTCCAGATAGAATCTATACAAAAAATAAAATTATTGCCATCTGAGTTTGCATTAACCATTATCATTACAGCCACACTGAAGAAATTGTGACATTCTATATTTTCTTTCATGGTATTTATTTTCCTTTTCTTATGTGTGATTCCCATCCTCACAGGTGTTCAAAGCCGGTGTACGGTCTGTGATTCGGCTACAGAGCACCAGTGCTCCTGCTGCCAGTGCTGCAGCATCTCACAGTAGCAACTCTGCATCAGTCGGTTACTCATTTGGTGAGTTGGATGTAGAACCACTACATCATTTTATATTATCTACTAATATTTTCTTATATTCCTTGAAACAATGCTGCCCTTACGCACACCGACGGTATTACTTCACTGTAATTTGTTTTGTCAGTATTGATTGTAAAGAGAGTCTTGAAGTGAAAGATCAAGATTTAGTATCTTCCAAGCAGTTCTTTGTAGTGTAAATCCCTTATTTACCATTGTTGAACTTAAGAATTTTGAAACTCCTTTTGATTAATGTAAGACTGCTGAATCTCCACACAAAACAGGGACTGTGCAGCTTGTCTCTCACTATATTGAATATTATCTAACATTTGTTGTCTTTCTGTTTTAACCCACAGCTCTGACAGACCAACAAAAGGAGTTCCAACAGCTGGCAAGGAAGTTTGCACGTGAGGAGATCCTACCTGCGGCAGCTGCTTATGACAAGACTGGTGAGGTGAGTATAGCTCAAAGATTAGCCTGCATTGATCAACCACGGCTAGACCAAGTTCAAAACATTCTAAACTCACAAGGGTTTGGTTGTTTCTCTTATCTATATTGATTTACAGATACAATCAGCACATCCTCTCTGATTAATTATGTCTGAAAAAGTTTGTGTTCAGAATTTTTAAAAGCTAAATTTGAATTTAAAACATAAATAACTCCTGTTTGTAGTATCCCTTCCCTATTATCAAGAAAGCATGGGACCTTGGTCTGATGAATGGGCACATTCCACAGGAATGCGGTATGTTATTTTCTTGATTGTCAACTATTCCAATATCACTTCTACATGAGATTATGTTGAGTATGCTTCTGTTTGAAAACACTAAGAAAAAGTTACGTTGTACCTTTTTTTTTTTTTTTTTTCGTTCTATTCAGGTGGAATGGGTTTGACTATCTTTGACAACTGCCTCATCACAGAGGAGTTGGCTTACGGCTGCACTGGAGTACAGACTGCTATTGAGGCAAACTCTCTGGGAGTAAGTACTTGTTTATAAAGCACATTCAGCAATATTGACTGTAAAAGTCAATCCGTAGCCATGAGAAGTTCCCCTCTCGCTCCCTATTGTTACAAGATGCACATCAATAGACCAGAGTAAATGTCACTTTGATAGTAGTTTCACAAAGAAGGCCCACATAATGGCAAACACACCAAAGACCAATATTGATTCAGACTACTCCTGAATAATGTGGCTTTTTTTTTTTGTTTAAAAAAAAAAAAAAAAAAAATCCACAAATGTCACAGATGGCCTTTACACCTGGCAATAAAATGCGTTTTTTGATCAGACTGTAGCTGTATTGCGTAGCAGTCACTACGGCTGCTACTAGGAGTTCTGGATATAATTTTCTATATAGGTATTACCATACTGTGCAATTCTTTGGTTTAAACACCAAATCATGAGAATTAAGCTTTTGTAGCTTTAGAAGAATAAAGTTATTTCTGTTTCTTTCACACAGCAAATGCCTGTCATTCTCGCTGGCAATGATGCTCAGAAAAAGAAATACTTGGGAAGGATGACCGAGGAGCCTCTAATGTGTGTAAGTAGTTAATTTTGTAAATGTAGGATTTCTGGCACAACTATACAAAAAATGATCGTTTGGCATGCAGAGTGATTATGTTTTTGAAGAGATTATGATGCATATTTGACGTTTTTAAGTTCAACCCATTCCTATAGTCCTATTTATGATATACACTGCAGCTCACCACCAGGATGTAATTATGTCATGTTGACAACTTTACTTGCACCGATTAGTTAAAGCGAAAGCAACTAGAAGAAAACCATTTTTATTAATGAATAGGTCAGGCTAGGTATTCTTTAAATAAATAAATAAAACTTAAATACAGATACCAGCATCCTTAAAGTGATACTAATACAAGAGTCCCTCACTTGATGCTTGTCATGTAAATATACCATTAAGTTGCGTTAAATGCCAACATTAAAGTGCTGACTCCAGCAAATACATCACACAGCTTACTTCATCCAAACTGCAGGGTTATAGCTGCTGCAGCAGTGGGGCGCTCAGACAATGCAATAATGAGTGCTTGCTGTGATTTTTAAATGAGAAAAACATGGAAATTGGCTCCTTTTTCTCCAGTGTAATCAGCTGCTGATATCCAGACCTATTTGTTAATAACTCAATTAGCTGAGAGGAAGTACGATAATAATGAACTTTCAAAGAAAACAATGCCTCTTCCTGTTACGAAGTGATACTTGGTGCTGTGCATCAAACCTTAAATTTTCTGTGAAAAATTCGGCCTGATGACAGCATGAATAGCAGAGTAAAAGTGATCATACTAGGAACCAATCAAAATGTTTGATGTCGTTTTTCATTACGCATTATACTGTAATTATGTAACTCAAAGGGAAAAGTCAATGTAAAAAAAAAAAAAAAGTTGACCATTGCCAGTTTAAATTGTTAATAAGAGATTCATTCTTATTTAGAAAAATTACTCTTTAAGATCCTCCCTCCACTTTTCAATACTTTTTCATCTTCACTTAAAATATAAATAGTAATGGAGCCCATGTCAAACATTGGAGGATGTGAGAATTATACTTGAGCTTCAAAAAAAATTTGCACTTCAGTTGATCAGCCACCACCCCTTCAACCAACAAACCAACAGTTTATCTTCACTCATTGAACCTCATTTGAGTGAGTAAAGAGCCAGCATAAGTGATGTTCACGTAACGGTTGCAGCTGTTGCCGAAATGCAGCATACATTATGTAAAAACTTGACGCTCATCTTTTCCACATAGGCTTATTGACTGAATGTCTTTTTGAAAAGTTGCACCCCCATCAAACTTCCAAGCAATTGACATGCTGCTGAAATGATACAGGAATGTTGCCACACAGTGCTGCATTGTGGAAAATATTCATTTCTTTGCACTTTAATAACACAACAGATATTGGCTTCCAGGTAACGGAGCAGCATAAAACTTGGTGTATAATTGAGTTACTTTACTATTGTGTGCGCACACAAGCAGCACACGTGCTGCTCTGTCCTGCATCGGCTTAGTGTACTACTGTCTGTTTTCGGCAGGCATACTGTGTAACAGAGCCAGGGGCAGGCTCTGACGTGGCCAGCATCAAGACCCGAGCTGTGAAGATGGGAGATGAGTATGTTGTGAATGGGCAGAAGATGTGGATCACCAATGGTGGGAAAGCTAACTGGTGTGTACTCACTAGCAGTGGTCTTATTGTATGCACTGAGTTACCAGTTTATGTTCATTCAAATGTTGATAATTTTTAACACTGCCCATTGAAACAGTGCACAAACATTGTAACCTTCATAAAAACAGGGTGTACTGCAGAACTTTTTTTTGTTGTTGCTCTGTTTAGATTCAGATTCAGAATACTTTATTTATCCCCGGGGGAAATTGTTACTTTACAGGTGCTCCTTGTAAGCATAGAAGTGAAAAACAAAATATATATGAAAGGAGTATGTACATTAATAAAAAGAGTATATACAGTATACAGTATACAGTAAGGTGTGAACAGTGTAAAATAAATAAAAGTGCTACAGAAAATAAATAGCGTAAGAGAACTGCAGTATGAATAGATGAAAGATCTGAGGGAGCGAAAAGGTCCAAGAGCCATTCAGAGGGAGGAGTTGTACAGTTTGATGGCCACAGGCAGGAATGATTTCCTGTGGCGTTCAGTCATGCACTTAGGTGGGATAAGTCTCTCACTGAAAGTACTCCTATGCCTGACCAGCACATCATTAAGTGGGTGTGAGACGTTGTCCAAGATTGACCGTAGCTTAGTCAGCATCCTCCACTCTGACACCACCGTCAGAGAGTCACACTCCATTCCCACAACGTCACTGGCCTTGCGGATCAGTTTGTTGAGTCTGTTGGCATCCGCCACCCTCAGCCTGCTGCCCCAGCACGCAACAGCATAGAGGATAGCACTAGCCACCACAGACTCATAAAAGATTCTGAGCATACTCCGGCAGATGTTGAAGGACCTGTCGCCTCAGAAAATAGAGACGACTCTGGCCCTTCCTTAAGAGAGTGTCAGTGTTCTTTGCCCAGTCCAGTTTGTTGTCAAGATGTATCCCCAGGTACTTATAATCCTCCACATTATCCACGCTGACCCCCTGGATGGAAACAGGGGTCACCGGTGCCTTGGTTCTCCTCAGATCCACTACCAGTTCCTTAGTCTTTGCCACATTCAGTTGCAGATGGTTCTGCTCGCACCATGTGACAAAGTTGTTCACAGCAGCCCTGTACTCATCCTCATCACCCTTACTGATACATCCAACTACTGCAGAGTCATCAGAAAAC
>KV751329.1:658207-699441 GCA_001698575.1 Mola mola | reverse complement strand
TATTAACGAGAACAGCAAGTCCCCCTCCTTTACGCTTACGGCTCTCGGTGCGATCCCGATCGGCCCGAACAGTCTGAAAGCCACAGATGGAGACGTTGTCGTCGGGTATGTCCTGGTGCAGCCATGTCTCCGTAAAGCACATCAGACTGCACTCCCGGTACTCCCTCTGACTCCTGACGAGTGCCGTTAGCTCAACGGCCTTATTCGCCAGTGACCTCACGTTGCCCATGATGAGAGAGGGGAGACACGGCTTATATCTCCTCTTCTCCATAAGCCTCCGTTGTCTCGACCCATCTCTTTTCCTCTGCTGTTTCTGTCCTCCCCTGCATCCTCTGTGCGTTTTCCTCCAGATTTCAGCGGGGATCACTGATGTTCTGGCCGACAAGCTGGCCGGCCTCAGTGCGATCAGCTGATCCCTGGAGTAAACAATGCGGCCATGAAGTCGCAGCGCAGCGGTGCTGAGTAATTCCGTGAAAGTGAAGGAAAAGACCAGAACTCTCACGACCAACATGTTCGGAGAGGGCATAGCTTCAAAAAGTAGAGCAACAAGTATGGAAAAAAAACGGAGAAAACTAAGACGAAGAAAAACTATGAAAACTAAGAAAACAAAAAGGAGCAACTGCAACAGGCTGCACGCGCGGTCGGCGCATGCGCACTCATCTTACCTAATAAAATGCCAAACGTGCATAAGGACAAAAACAAATTATTACCTGCTATAATGGGAACTAAACTTTTCTGGTATTTGCACTATAGTTCATAGTCCCACCACAATGTACACGCTGTGTGTTTATGTGTGTGATAGTATAAATTGTATACTATTATTGACTTTGACATGCAAATAAAAATATCCTTTAAAGTATCAAAAGCCATAAATGAAATCCTTCGGTTCTGAACGTTATTGTCTCACCTTGTCATGTTTTTAGGTACTTCCTCCTGGCTCGCACCAGCCCAGATCCTAAATGTCCAGCCAGCAAAGCTTTTACTGGCTTCATTGTGGACGCTGACACTCCAGGAATTCAAATAGGAAGAAAGGTAACATAAGGTTAAAATGCTTATTACAGAAATCAACCCCTGAGTGCTGCCTTATGACTTACTGGCAGAAACATGCTAATTGCCTGTCATTTATTCTTTTAATTCAGATGTTTTGTCGCCTAGTAAAACAGATAAGTGGAAAAGTAGAATTTATTTAGTGTGTAAGTTATTTTATATTTGAATTTTTGAATATTTGAATATATGAATTGTGAATAGGAGGGAAACAGTTGCTATCTCACCAGAATTGGCCCAAGCTGTTTGTTTGCAGTCCACAGGTTTGACATCAAGATATGTCCTCAGTAGATGACATGTTTGTGTTCGTAGGAGATGAATATGGGCCAAAGGTGTTCTGATACGAGAGGCATCACCTTTGAGGATGTGAGGATACCGAAGGAGAACATCCTGATCACAGAGGGAGCCGGCTTCAAAATCGCTATGGGGGCCTTTGACAGCACTCGTCCACCAGTAAGTCATCTGAAGATTCTCAGTCATCCAGGTCATGTGTAGTCTTGCTGTTTAAGTTGAAGGCAAATAGACCACTTGTAGATCCTTGAAGACGTTTTGCCTGTCAACCAAGAGACTTCTTCAGTTCTAAGTTTCTGGTAGGGAGTCCCCAGTATTTAACCTTGTGGAGCAACATTCACACCTAAGGGAGTGGACAAAAATGCCCAGCCCCCAGGCCCAAATCTGTGAGTCACAGATCCACCCACCATAAGTTGGGTTGTCACTCCCCCCGGTCATCATGTGAGTCGCTGGTATCACATGAGCCCATCTGTGAACTGTGGTTAAGTTTCCTGGGGAGGGATTTCAAAACTGCATTGTATGTGGCAGACAGTTGGTGTCTGAGGCCTCCTCCTCTGTTAAGTGACGGCTGTTCCAGCTTGACATAGATGGCCTCCTTTACTCCTCTCTCAAACCATCTATCATCCCTGTCCAGCACATGCACATTAATCATCCTCAAAGGAGTGACCCTTCTCCTTTAAATGTAAGTGGACTGCTGGTCCTGGCCGGAGGAGCTGGCTCTTCGGTGTCGAGCCATGCGTTTGTGGAGAGGTTGTTTGGTCTCCCCGATGTAAAGATCTGTGCGTTTCTAACTGCACTGGACTGCATAAACAACATTGCCAAGTTTGTGTCTGTGCCTTCAACTTAAACACCAAGACCACCAGTAAGTCTTACAACTGTAAACTGTTGTAATTTTCATGCCTTCTCAGCAGTCATAGCCATGGCTGAAGGCTTTGGATTTTTGGGTTTTCTGTACATTCTGACCATTCTTTTGAACGCATTATCTCACAAATGCTTTGAGAGATTTCTTTCAGACTTTGTACAAATGTCCACCCTGATGCAATGAGAAATTAATTAGATGTTGGAGGTCAAAGATCAGAGTCACTACAGCGTCCAGTGGACCACACTTGTGAATGCAAAAAAAAAAACCAACTTCAGATCAAAGTCACTGACCATTCCTTGTGATCAGTCAACTTTGAACTCTGTAGAGGTCAAAAGTCGAGGTTACTGTGACCGGAAATATTGTGAACACTATCTCAAGATTGCACTGAGGGATTTTTGTCAAATTTTAGTTAAAGGTCACTGTGACCTTACATACTGTGGGGTTGCAGTATAGTGGGACACTACATTTTTCAGTTTTCTGTATCCTTAATTACTTGTGTGTACTTAAGACAACAATTTGACCCCCATAATTTAACAAGTTCTGTAATCCAGAGTTTATTACAAACATGCCCGTAAACCTTTGAATAAGAGATGTCTACCAATCCCACGACCACAAAACCCACCCCAGCACTTGGCCCGCCAGTATATTTTCACTGTCTGTTTTGTACGCCTTGCAGAGGCATATAACTGCCATGCAGTAATTTTTGTAGTTCAGATAATATTTAAAAAATTTTTAAAAATCTGTGTCAGTATGAGAAACAACAATACTGCAGTTAAGGTGTAGTTGACTTCCAGAACAGTGTGTTCTTATAGCAGGAAATTACCCTTTTCAATTCAACAAATGAGTGATTCTGCGCATATTTCCCAGTAAGAATTTGTTTTTTCACAGACGAATAAAGAGCTCACTTTGTAGCGCATAGGTTTTTAAACATCCTCCATAACAAGGTCAATATCTGCATCCAAATATCTGATGTTTCAAACATCTTAAGGCTTTTAAACAGCGTAAATGAAATCCTTGTGTTAATTTTATTTGCTATTGAAAATATGAGTTGTGTGACAATGTTTACATTATGCATGCAGGTGGCAGCAGGAGCAACGGGCCTGGCACAGAGGGCGCTGGAGGAAGCTACCAATTATGCACTGGAGAGGAAGACCTTTGGAAAACTTATTGCTGAGGTTTGTTCACGTTATGTTTTCTAATAGAAAAGCATGTTTTGTCAGACAATAAAAGATGATTTGAGTTAAGCAAATTACAAAATTTAGTGTAGAATACTGTTTTTAAAAAACATAAATTAGCAGCAGTTTTGTTGTGACCTAACTATTGTAGTAACTATCAGGTGTGTAGTTTAAAAATGCTATATAAGCAAAAGATTAACATTTGTTTGTGTCTCCTCCTGTTTCACAGCACCAGGCTGTGTCTTTCCTTCTGGCTGAGATGGCAATGAAGGTGGAGCTGGCGAGGATGGCGTACCAGCGGTCCGCCTGGGAAGTAGACCAGGGCCGCAGAAACACTTACTATGCTTCTATTGCCAAGGCCTTTGCTGGAGACATCGCCAACCAGGTTGCTGCTGATGCCGTTCAGATATTCGGAGGCAACGGCTTCAACAGCGAGTACCCGGTCGAGAAGCTGATGAGGGACGCCAAGATCTACCAGGTGGGTAACGACTGTGTACCTAGTACCTCATCACTGCAAGTCAGAGCTGTTTGGTATAACTGCATTGTCTTTAATTTTCTAATTTCCTTTGTAGATCTACGAGGGCACGGCTCAAATCCAGAGGCTCATCATTGCCAGAGAACACCTGGGAAAATATATGAAATGAAAGCTGTAAACCCGACTCTCCGCCGTTGGAATATACTCTGTTTTAATTTTTTTATACAGACACGCTCCTGGAAGCAATAGTTACTCAAACCCAGAAAAAAGATGTTCAGCTTTGTTTGCCTCAACACAATTTCATCTTGCCTTGCTTTATTAGACACAACCAGACTTTTAATTGGTAGACACCAGGCCACCTTTTTAGTAAGAGAAAATCATATCCAGACTTACAAGGGAATTTTCAAATTGAGCTGTCCACTTTGGCCTAATTTTCAGAGCTGATGAGGAAACAACATATAGGCAACATCATAGCCTGTGCCTGGTCCAAACTCCACTGCCTCTGAAAGTCTGGATATGGTGTTAAAAGCAGGATAGTACAGACAGACTGCATTTATTTAGGTTGAGAATGTAAGCTTACACTGTGTGTACACTGCAGCTCTATAATCCAGTTATGATTTTGGTCATATTGTCCATTCAGATCGACAGTAAAAGCATGTAAAAGCAAAGATGGTGATTATTTTGTCTTCATGCCTTAATGTTTCTCAGACGTCCTACCAAAGTGATAAATTTTATTGCCAGAAGCAAATTAATTTTGATCTTAATAAATTTCCAACCAGAATGTGTTTAAAACATGAGAATATGTATCTGAAAAACGCTTGTGTTGTCTGAAGTTTTCTAAGCATCTAAATTGCTTCAGGTGTTGCTGTAAAACATATCACTTTCTGATTCTATTCATGACTTAATGTGAATTCATTTAGAAATGTTATTTCTGTATATCATCCATTTTTAATAAATTATTCTGTTCCGTCTAGA
The DNA here is from genome assembly GCA_001698575.1 of Mola mola. Classification (NCBI taxonomy): domain Eukaryota; kingdom Metazoa; phylum Chordata; class Actinopteri; order Tetraodontiformes; family Molidae; genus Mola; species Mola mola. The sequence continues at coordinate 694,619 of KV751329.1, read as the reverse complement.
AACTAATGTGTTTGTGGTCATACATATATGAAAAGATATGTTCTCGTCTTGAAGTTAGACAAACAAAGAAAACCAAAACCTTCAAACTCACCCTCACTGGTTTAATGACCTCTGGATAGTCCAAGTTGGATTTCTTGATTACTGACCCAGAAATACAACTTGAGTATGTTAAAGAACAGTTATCCAGGCCCAGTTTAAAGGTTTACCTGGGAGGGTTTTTGTTTTTTTTATACAGTTGTGCAAAGGGGAAGTTGTTAGGTTTACCTGACACAACATGCAGTAACAGATGGAACCAAAGGTTGGAGAAAGGTCATCTGCAGGAAGAAGACAAAATACATTAACATCTTCACCACATCTGAACCAGGATGTGGTGAAAATCTGTCAAAGCCCATGAACTTAAACTGAAAATATAGAAAAAAAGATAAAGATCAATGATTCAGGAATTAGTTTTTTCAAATTAAACATTTAAAATTCAAAAGACCTTATGAAACAATGGGGGGAAATACTAAATTTATATCCATTTCATTTGTTAAAATTTGGGGTTTGGGACAGACACCATTTTTTATAGCATCTCAGACATAATTAATCCACAAAATAGAAATGCCAACTGGTGTTGCGCTACACTGGATGGGTATGGTGGAGTCAACCTGAATGAGATGTCAAGATTCCTCATATACAGTACACAATTATTGGCCAAGAGACTAACTACAGCTTTTTCCAGCATATCACAATTAAGTAAAGCCTATAATGGTATCAAATAAATTTTGAGCCATAAGAACATTTTAAGGAACACTTTTTCTTCATCAGAAACATTTACATTTCAAAGTCATCAAATTTTGAGATAAATGGTTTTAATTGGGCTGAAAGAAAATGAAAACTAGGGAACTAACGATGACAATGACAATGAACTAAAGCTGTCACACAAATTTAATGGAGAAAAAAAGGAATTGGCTTGCAAAATCTAGTGAAAGGAGTGAAAAGCGCTATTTAGAAATAAAACTGAATCTGTACAGGTAAAGTGTAAGTTTCCTCCATCAAGTGTAGTTAAGTAGGCCACAGCAAACCCCATTATTGAGCCCTGGGGAAAGTTGAAATAACAGAAATTCTCTTAGTGCCACTGGTAAAGTAGAATATCATGGAAAACTTAAATTATTTTAGTAATGGGTTTTTTGCTTTTTTTTTTTGGAAAAGGCAGGTAGTACAAATCAAGCAAACTTCAAGGAGCAGCATTTCCCTTTCCATTTTGAGGATAAAGAGTTCCATAATTGTGTCACCTTAGCCAACAATGCAAAAAAGGTTCAATATTTGTGTTTTCATTGCTCTTGACTTTAGTCTGATTTGAATTTCTCCTGTAGACTCAAATGAGCTGTAAAATTGAGAGTCATCAGCTGTGTTTTTTAAATATTTACTTTATACCTTGATAAATTACCAAAATCAGTAAAATATTCATAAATTCCGCGAATGACCTCTCAGGCTGGCTCAAGCAGACCACCAAATCGTCAGTGAACATCGCCACCTTAGGTTCAACTCCTTCAAACTCAATTCCTTTAATATTATGATTTTGCCTTTTTTAGTTGGCCTAATGCTTCTATAAATAAATGAAAAAAGAGGCCTGAGATTTCACAACCTTACCTGGTCTCATTTTTCAGAATAAAAGGATCAGAAAGATCACTGTTGACCTTAATATGGAATGTAGGCTTGTCGTATAGAGGCTGAATTACTCTAATGAACATATCATGAAAACCAAACCTCCCAACTAATTTGTATAAGAACCCCAATCTGATAAAGTCCAAGACTTTCTCTGCACCCAAACTCACTACAATTGATTTAATTTTAAAATTCTGTATCTGTCCTAAAATATGTAGTATCCTTCCTATATTATCTGTATTCTTTGGTGAATATAGCCTGTCTGGTCGAAATTGATAAGATCAGGTAAGACTGTCCAAACTTCGGGCAAAAATGGAAGTGCATAATTTATTATCTAAATTGGGGGCGCTGACTGGACAATAATTCTTGATTTCCTGCCTGTCTTTCCCGTGTTTTGGAACAGTTGAGAGAATCGGCATCTCCTGTGGAATCCAGTTAAATCTCTTCTGCAGTAGAGGTACTAGTTCTGACTTCAGGCTCTGGTACCACTATACCCCCACCTTCCCACACTTTAATCTGGTGATGGCAAAATCTATTTCTTCAATCGAGATTGTTTTTTATTGAATCCTCGTTTTGTGGGCCTACTGATGTGTGTAGTTCTAATGAGCTAAGGAAGACATCAGTGTTTCCTCAGAGGCCCAGGGATGAAAGTCCAAATCCCTGTAAAAGGCCTCAAAACTTTTTTGAGTTGTATCAAGTTTAGTTTATTTTAGGGTTTATGATGCTAAATCCAGGCCATACATTTTGTTTGTTTGAAAAAAAATATTGTAGTTGAAAAATCAGGATTTGTAAGTGACACATCAGGATTTGATTTGAGTTTGAGTTGAATTTTGATCATTTCAACCAAAATCTGATATTTTGTTACAAACAAGTCAAAATTTTAAATTATTTCATTTCCAGATATAATTTCGATTTCTAAGGTCTTATTTTTTTCAGTTTCAGAATTTTTTTGTTTTGAGTTTCAATTTTTTTTGGTTTTGGATCTATTTTTCAATTACGAATCGTATTTTTTCAGCTTCAGACTTTTGGCCCGGATTTGGCGTAGGGGGCGGGCATTAACTCATGGGGGCGGGTATTAACTTATGGGGGCGGGTATTAACTTATGGGGGCGGGTATTAACTTATGGGGGCGGGTATTAACTTATGGGGGCGGGTATTAACTTATGGGGGCGGGTATTAACTTATGGGGGCGGGTATTAACTTATGGGGGCGGGTATTAACTCATGGGGGCGGAAATTAACTCATGGGGGCCGGCATTAACTCATGGGGGCGGGAATTAACTCATGAGGGCGGGCATTAACTCATGGGAGCGGGAATTAACTCATGGGGGTGGGAATTAACTAATGGGGGCATGGAGTCATGATTGACATCTACCGCCGACCTTCAAGGAGCTTAGGTACTGCGAGTTCTCGGATTCAAGGTTTTCTACATGCCATATTTCAGAAATTCAAAAAATCGCAACTAATCAACCAAGTTACAGTCGACAAGCTGAAGTGGACATCAGCTGTAGCAGCTGGTCAGTAGATATGTTGGACTGTGCCATTTGCCAACCGCACTGCAACGGCATTTAAAGTTTCGCATTCTTACGTTGCACGAAAAATGTCGCTCGGTACCTGCAAAGGCGACCGATTCCCCGGGCCAAGCTAACGGACAGGTAAGAAACACCTAATACTTTTTCTTGATATGTATTAGGAAATGTCCATTAGATTATAAAAGTGGGTCCGTGTTGCATATTAACGACAGGGACGCCGACATGCTGTTAGTTACTTTACTGAGCCCTAACTTAGTGCTGAACAATGCGCCTGCGCGCCACACCTTGAACTTGCCTATGTCCATATAGATCCTAAAGCTTAAATAAACATAAAACGTTCAGGAAGCATAAGCAATTGGTCTCTCTTCTCCATTAGGCATGGTGTATTGGATCACTGCTCCAATGCCATATGCAGAGGCATCATATGCGAAGGTGAGTGGCAGATTGGGGTCATAGTGGGCTAAAACCTGGTCGCTCATCAGCAGGTCCTTGCACTTCACAAAGGCAAACTGTTCTGCCTCAGTCCATTTCCAAGTTACATTTCCTCTAAGCAGTCTGTACAGTGGTGCCAAGACTGTGCTCTGCTGTGGCAAGAATCTCCCATAATAATTAGAAGTCCCAAGAAGGCCTGGAGCTCCTTAACATTAGTAGGAGCAGGAACCTCCTGTATTGCTCTCACCCAGGTACTCTAGTTGAGTTTTGCCAAACTAACACTTTGAGCATTTCACTCATAGTCCATTGTCCTGCAAGCGTTGCAGGACCCTTTGAAGGTTGTGGAGGTGGTTTTCCTCCGAGCGTCCCATAATGAGAAGGTCATCAAGGAAAACTACCACTGGCAAGTCTTTCATCATGTTTTCCATAATCCGCTGGAAAATGGTCAATCATGACTCCACGCCCCTATGCCAAAAGTGTGAAGCTGAAAAAATACGATTTGTAATTGAAAAATAGATCCGAAACCGAAAAAAATTGAAACTCAAAGCAAAAAGTTCTGAAACTGAAAAAATAAGACCTTAGAAATCGAAATTATTTATGAAAGTGAAAAAATTAAAAATAATTACTTGTTCGTCAGAAAATCAGATTCTGATTGAAATTATCAAAGTTTAAACTCAAATCCTCATGTGTCCGTTACAAATCCTGATTTTTCAACTATAATATTTTTTTTTTTCAAACAAACAAAATAATGGTTTTGCCCAGTGATATCCTCCTGTAATTTGGGTTTTAATTTTCTCTGAAGATCTGCCGGTAATTGAATCTAAATGTTAAACTTCAATTTATTCTATATTGCTTACACATGAAGTTAAATATTTCAAGTCCATTTTTTTTATTTTGATGATTATGGCTTAAACAGTTAAACAGTGAAACATTGCAATATTTTCAGATTTTTATGTGCAATGAGTCTAGAATATATTAAATGTTCGCTTTATTGAATAAACGATGAAAAATTAGGATATTCTACTTTATTGAGATGCAGTGGAAGTCGTTCAATTTGATTAGACAGACAGGGCAGGATTTAATCTGCGGTACACACTCCAAAGCAGTGGAGGGCGACAATACACCTAACAAAACTAAACAACCGCTATATTAACGTACACAGAAGAAGCCTGAACATGCGATAATTTTGAGAATGGTAACCGGCGTCACTTTTTAAATATTATAGATACTGGCTTTAGTTTTAAATAACATTATAGCCAAATTGGTTGGAAATGTCTGTTTAACGCCGTTCTGTCCAAACGGGTCCTTACTCTGACCTGTGATGTGTAGAAGCATCAGCGTTAGCTCGCTGGTAGCATAACCCGTCAACAACTCCTTTCCTATTTTCATAGAGTTATTTGATTACTCACTATGAGTTAATTCGTTATCCAGCGTGAGAGCGAGAGGAAGTTTTACAAGTTTATGTTATTAGACCTAGGCCGGATAGAATTTTGTGGCACGGTTTTTAATATTTTGATATGTTTTTGATGTCAGGGTACCCAAGTGAAAGATGTCATCATTAAGCCTGAGGCTCCCAGCACACTGCTACTGGACAGACATGCGGATTACATCGCTGCCTACGGCTCCAAAAAGGATGACTATGTGAGTAAGGTCCATCTCAGCTATGAGACAACCTTAATGCTACAGTATACAATGCAATTTAAAATGATCTGGCAAGTCTTGTCAGATTCAATATGACATTGCTTCTGTGCCCAAAGCCAGGACCATAAAGACGTGGCTGTCTCAGTTTGGTGTAAGAAATTAAGTTGTCTGCACAAAGCTGAGCCAGACTCACACAATATCCAACCTGTTTATCATTCAATAAAGAAACAATGTGGAAAACTGGTTCTTCCACGGTAAATGGGTCCTGCTCTCCTGTTCATTCATGCCCTGTTTGTGTTGTGTACAGGAGTACACGCTGTCCGAGTACCTGAGGATGAGCGGTATCTACTGGGGGTTGACCGTGATGGACCTGATGGGGCAGCTGCCACGGATGAACCGGCAGGAGATCATAGACTTCATCAAGGCCTGTCAGCACGAGTGTGGAGGCATCAGCGCCAGCATTGGACATGACCCCCATCTGCTCTACACCCTCAGTGCCGTCCAGGTGATTCCAAAGAGAGTTGGCATAGAGTCGGATGGGGTTACAGACTTGTCTTCTCACACTTTAACCACAAAGACTCCTGGAGAACCCACATGGTTAAAGTGATGTTTTTATTAAAAAAAAAAAAGAACTACAAAGAACTTGTAGTTAGTTATGAAATAGTCTCAACATAATACTAATGCCTCTGTAAGACACACAAGCAAATGAAACCATCAAGAAGAACAGTGTTTATAGAACAATATTTCACTAAAGTTATATTTAATGTTTGCCAGGTTTGTTTCTATATTTTGCCCTCATATCATGAAGACATTTGGCTGCTAAGGAATGATAATAACCTTTTCTGAACAAAGTTACTATTACAGAACAACCGTTTGTAGCAATAACACTAACACAATAACTACAAACTGAAAACAGCTGTCATTAAAAAATATATATGCCATGCATTTCTTTAATTTCTGTATTTCTGATATCTTACTTTTTGACCAAAACTAATTTGCTTTAATTCCCTGCAAAAGTGTTTTTTCGTAGCACCATGCTTGCAAATGAGCTTAACTTATCTTCAGCCTTTGTTTTTTCTGTTAAGTTGATTTTTGTTTGTTCGTTTGCCTTTTTTGGACACTCTTTAGTACTTTTTTTTTTTTGTTTTTTTTTAATCTTCGCCAGATCCTGTGCTTGTATGACAGTTTGGATGCAATTGATGTGGACAAAGTAGTGGAATACATTAAAGGGCTGCAGCAGGAAGATGGCTCATTTGCGGGGGACAAATGGGGTAAGTTAGATTGATTTGAGTTGCCTCAAGAAACCTTTTAAAGTATTTGTACAAATAGTCAACTTAAATATTAGCTTTCGTGAAGTTCCACAGTCCTACTTAATTTGTAGTTTTGTCAGAATCTATATAACGTTTGTTATTATTGCAATTCTTCGTCTTTACAGGAGAAATAGACACAAGATTTTCTTTCTGCGCAGTTGCCACACTTGCATTACTGGTATGTATGTCATGCACAGTTTTTCTCCAAGTATCTGTGTTCTCTCTGCCACTTTATAATTTTCTGGCCCTGTCCTCTTTCCAAGGGCAAGATGGACAAAATAAATGTTGACAAATCTGTAGAATTTGTCTTGTCCTGTATGAACTTCGATGGAGGGTTTGGCTGCAGACCTGGTTCAGAGTCTCTACATGTTGTTATAGTTGTAGAAATTATTAGTAACACGAGACAAGAAATATTATGATGTGTCAAAACATTCTCAGGAAAAGAGGAACAGACAAAAAGAACGAGATAATAACAGAATATTACAGAAAAAATTAGGTCATTTAAGCCAGCAGTGATTGAGGGATTTCAGGGGGACTTATTGGGGTACAAAAGAGTCTTTGTTCGTATTTGCTTTTGTGGATTAGCATAAAGTGTTTGTAATAACATTCAAATACATTTTGGTTTTTAGTTAATTGGTCGTGTATTTTAGAATGGTTGAGTCTGCCTCCAGTTTTCTTGTCAAGGGTTTAATGGAATAACCACCAGCTTCACAAGGCTTAAAAGTCTCATCTTATTTTCTAAATATTGTTTATAAAGATGCTTTGTTTAAATTCTGACTCCTTTTGTTTCTTAAAGAAGATGCTGCAGGATATTCACCGTATTTATTTAACAGATAGACAGATATGAGGCTGCAGGCTATTGTCATGGGAGTGAGTCATCATAACTACGAGGTTGTCAGTCTTTTCAGTCCTTCTGTATTTCAGATTTACTGCTGCACCGGCTTCCTGTCTCTCACCAGTCAGTTGCATCAGGTGAACGCTGACCTGCTGGGTTGGTGGCTCTGCGAGAGGCAGCTGCCATCTGGAGGCCTCAATGGGCGACCGGAGAAGGTTTATTTGTTTCCAGAAATCTTAGTTGAACTTCCACACAGCTACTTCAGAATGTATTAAAGCTAAAATACTAAAATACTGACCCAGCTTTGTTTTCTCATTCAGCTTCCAGATGTTTGCTACTCGTGGTGGGTTTTGGCATCTCTGAAAATTATCGGTAAAATCCACTGGATTGACAAGGCCAAGCTGCGAGCGTTTATCCTGGCCTGCCAAGACGAGGAGACCGGAGGCTTTGCTGATAGACCAGGAGACATGGTGAGCTACATCTAACCCCTGCTTGATGCAGTCAATCAATGGAAAGCATTTGAGTGGTCTTTACCATAAACCTTCTGTTTCATCATATGAAAGTCTATCTAATCCTCCTTGATCCTATCGTTTGTGTCTGTCTAATTTTGAAGTCTTAATTTTGATGTGCAGGTTGGGCTGTGATATGACCCTAAGTACTGCTGTTATGTGATGCATACTGCAGAGTTGAGCTCATCATTGTCATCACTGCTGGTCTGGGCCGTGCAGACACTGGAAGGGGCAGGGGTCAAAATTAAGAAGCAGCACACTGAATAAGATTTTAAAGCACTATAAAAACAAAACCATAATTACAGTATCACCTGCTGAGTTGACCCTTATTTAGTTAAAATGTAACATGGAATCAATACAACAAATGGCAACATAGTATAGAATATGGTAGCTTTGGAACCAAGATGCCCCATTATAGTCTACATTAATAGTTTGAAATGGTACACACGTCTCCATTTTTTAAATTTGATTTTGTCTCATCTTCCGTCGCTTAATGAAAACACGGTGCGTTACTGCATAGTATTTGTATGTTGTTATTAAGGTATATATTTGTATTTATGATCCCAATTCATTTGATTTGCAATCTTTTTTACCTGAACCACTGCTATTAAGACCACTACACAATTTATACTGTATAATTGATGGAGAATTTAAAGCAGACATTAACACTCAAACTCAGCTATGTGATTGGTAATAGACAGAAAAGCAGGAAATTCACAGGCCACACCTCACACACACATCTAGCTGTGATCTTGCAATCAGTGGTTTTCATGCGACATCTTGTAGTATGGTGTCTGGTAAAGGCCAAGTGTGTGAACCCTACCAGGCCTCTAGGGTACAGCTGGTTAGGGTAAGGATCTCAGGAACGGAAGGTCGTATTTTGTTTTATATATAATACAAAATTGTATTTATTATATATATATGATATACAATAGTTTGATACTAGAAATAATTTGTAGATTTGAATATTTTTTAGCTGTTAAAAAGATTTTTTGAAAAGTTTTAAAATGTTCAATTTTAAAAGTTTACCCAAATGTTGCGCACAACGGACACAATTAAGCCAGGCAATATTTGTGCAGATTTTTTAAATTTATGTAAAGCTAGCTGTGCATGCAATTTGCTGAGCTACAAAAGTTAATAGATGAGTATATTTGGAAGCATCATAGATAAAAACTTGGAAGTACTTCCAAATTTTCACGAATGGCATATCATAACATACATGGGAATTTGGAAGTACTACCAAATCTTCATCTATGGCATAAGGTAACATAGATTAGAATTTATAAGCATCATAGACTAAAATTTGGAAGCATTACAGATGAGAATTTGGAAGTAATTCCAAATTTTCATCTATGGCGTAACATAACATTGATGAGAGATTGGAGACATCATAGATGAACATTTGGAAACAACATATTTCCGTTTTTACCTATTTTACCTAGAAAGGAATTTGGAAGCATCGATGAAAATTTGGAAGCATAACATATGAGAATTTGGAATTTGGAAGCACCAAAATTTGTGTGTACACAATGAAGATTGAGCAAAGTGGAATATGCCTGTCCTGAGTCTGTAGGACATTGCAAAAAAGACTACTTTCAAACAACATGTAGGTGTTAAAAGGAGATGTTAATCTGATAGTACTCATTGTAGCTTTTCCAAAAATGTCAGTGGTGCATCTGTAGAGGCTTCTAATGACAAATTTTGATGGTTGAATTTTAAAACATATGTAGTTCCAAGTTATCATGTGTCATGATTTGACTGTGATACTGGTCATGGCTGAAAATTTGGAAGAGTTGTAGATGGGATTTTGGAAGTGCTTTGAAGGGCGATGTGTCCACAGTAGAGGGAGCTGGAGAGGTGATTCTTATGGAAAATGGATGAGCATGGCACCTAGATTCCAAAAGCTGGATGCGAGATGCTGTAGAGTGCAGTGAAATTTGGAAGCCAACATGGAAGGCATATTTTATTTTAAGAATATTCTCCCTTACACTAAGAAAAAACATTTGGCCTGAAAAACTGAAATTCCTTTTAAGTCTTACCATGGAACACACAGATACAAAAACGCAAAGAGCACAGCATAACCAAACACAGCTGTGTTAAAATGTCATATGGAAACCTTGTTCGGTATAGAACAGCACAATTTGTGCTATACACCAACTCCGCGTATTATCAACGATTATTTATCGTTTACCCTGTTTGCTCATCCACACACCCCAACCTCTACAAGGATCTCATCTGCACGCACAGATTGTCTTGAAAAGATGCCATTTCCACATACAGACTTTCTTCTTGAGACTTTTTCCCCTTTGTGGTACCCCGGCGTCTTGATCTTGACTTTCCCCTGTAGAAAAAAAGAAGTAGACAACAAGTACATGTATTGATTTACATGTTCACATCTGACTTCCACATTAGTAAATATAGACCCACATCCAAATTCACATACAATTTTAAAGTCACCTATATACAGTAAGTCACCTTACAGAGGTCATGTCAAATCACAAACACAAAATCAAAGCCTTCCCATTGTATGATCATTAAATATTACACACCTGTCTTGTGCATGGGACCCTTGTTGAAGGTGCAACCTGGGGACTCTTTTTAGACAACTATTTTTGGGGCGGCAGATCATCTTCTGTGATCATATTTCCAAAATACTCCACATGCTGTCTTTTTCGATGACAGGAAACTATGATGGTGGTGATAATGTTGTTGACCACAAGCACAGTGTCTACAGCTGCAGCTAAAACTGTAACACTGACAACTGTTGAATTGCTCTTGAGTGTTAATAGACAATTCTCAGTACCCACAAGGTTTTGAATGTACAGACGTAGGTCCCCAGGTCATCGTCTCTGGTGATTGTTAAAAACAAATCACCTTGCACAGAATCAACAAAGGCATCATGGGGGGGAGCACCTTATCTCCGGTTTCCATGGCCCACCTGTACCATATGGGAGAGCTGCTTTGTGTGCCCCTATGTCTGAGCACCAACTTGAAACCCACCTCCTGGTAACACTTGGGTTTAGCTGGCCTGTCCATTACATCCAGGTGAATGATGACCATAATAATTCCAAAACCTTTTCTAATCTTACATTGGTAGGTGTTTGTGTCTGCGGTTGGCACGTTAGTGAAGCTTATTGAAGCACTGCCACTTGAAAGATCAGGAAACAAAAAACGGAACTCTGCCCCTGAAAGAATCCCGTTGATCATACAGTGGGGGAGATAATTTGTAAGTTTGGCTACTTACAAAGAAATAAGCCGACTCAAATTTTTTTGGTTGTTTACTGATTATGGCAATAGACGGTCGAAAATGCATGAAGAACACACAATATAAAAGTTGTAAAATGTTGTGAATTTTATTGAGTGAAATAAGTATTTGATCGCCAACAACTCACCAGAATTCTGGCTCCCACAGATTGGCTGGTGCCCATGTGGCACACAGCTGTGCACAATCAACTATTTACCAATACTCCTGATCTTAACTCGTCATGTGTATAAAGTTCATCTACACTAGGAATCAGTTTCTTCCATTCAAATCTCTATAGCATCAAGGGCAAGACCAAAGAGCTGTCAAAAGATGTCAGGGACAAGATTGTAGACCTGCACAAGGCTGGAATGGATTACAAAACCATCAGCAAAAGGCTTGGTGAGTGATACTTCACCGCATTGAGGGGCCAATAAACGGAGCCATGTACGTTAAAATCTTGAATGAAAACCTCCTTTCCTCAGCAAGAACACTGAAGATGGGTCGTGGGTGGGTCTTCCAGCATGACAATGACCCAAAACATACTGCCTGGGCAACAAAGGAGTGGCTCAACAAGAAGCATATTAAGGTCATGGAGTGGCCTAGTCAGTCTCCAGACCTCAACCCAATGGAAAACCTGTTGAGGGAGCTGAAGCTTCGAGTTTCCAAGTGGCAGCCAAGAACCTTGAAGGATTTAGACTGTAAAGAGGAATGGGCCAAAACCCCTCCTGAGTTGTGTGCAAACCTGATGACCAACTACAAGAAAACGTCTCATCACTGTGCTTGCCAAAAAGGGTTTCTCTACCAAGTACTAACTTATGTTTTGCTTGGGGATCGAATACATATTTCACTCAATAAAATGCTCAACATTTTACAGCTTTTATATTGTATGTGTGTGTTTTTTTTTTTTAATGCATTTTCAACTAATATTCTGTCTACTGATATCTGTCTGTTCTATAAAAATTTGAGTCCGCTAATTTCTTTCTAAGTTGGCAAACTTACAAATTAAGCAGGGGATCAAATAATTATTTCCCCCACTGTATATGCGATCTCCAGCATACCAGATGATGAGGGTCTCTTTTTTTAAGGATGTCTGCAGGTTTGATGCTCCATTCAACATCCAGTACTCCCACGTCCCCGATAGCAAGGCTGAAGTGACAGCTGAGGGTCACACTGTCTCCCACTGCCACATACAGTATTTGGGTGACACTTGCACTGAGATTATCTTCACTCCATTAGATGGTTGTGGAGTGAGAGGCAAAAATTATACAATAATACACAATAAAATGCTATAGCCTTGAGTCTGGTGATGAGGAGTCTTTGATGACGCTTTGTCAAAGACTTTCTGTGGATGGCCATCTGTAACTAAGACATGGGTCAAAAGGAACATACAAAAATACAAAGTTGAGATTTTGAATTGAATAGATTTAATGTTTTCCAAGCTATTGTTAAGATAAAAATATGGAAGTTATTGTCATCGTGACCCAGATTACAATTTATTACACTTGCACTTTAGAATCCTTAGTAGCAGAATGGAAAATACATTTTAAAAGGTTACATTTCAACTAAAACCTTCTGAAAAACATGCCAAGTTTTGCATAAGCTCTTTGTAAGATGACTACAAATGAGTAAGAACTGTCCAGATGGGCTAAAGATAATCAAAACAAAAAGTGTTTTTAAGAGGCCAATTTACCACGCTGATGCAGCAATCATGGTGATCAAAACAATATGGCCTACTGTCCTTTGACTTCTGTGACTCTGAATTTACCTGGAAAATCAGAAGAGTGGTAGATGGGATTTTTGAAGCAATTTGAAGGCCAGTATGTCCACGACAGAGGGAGCTGGAGAGCTTATTCTTAGTGCAAATGGATGGGCGTGACACTCAGATTCTGAAAGCTGGAAGCTAGGGAGCGTAGAGTGCAAGGTTGAATTTGGAAGCCAACATAGAAGGTATAGTTTCTACATGTTGCCGTGCAGCCATAGAAACCAAATTTTCTGTGTACATAAAACAGACTGAGCAAAGTGGATTGTACCTCGTCCCGTGTCTGTAGGACATCAAACAGTCATTAAATCAAGTTGAATTTGTATAGCCAAAATTCACAAATAACAATTTGCCTCTGAAGGCGTTACAATCTGTACATAAAAACACCCTCTACCCTTAGACCCACGAACCAGGTGAGGAAAAACTAAAAAAAAAACCTTGACAGGGAAAAAGGAGAAACCTCAGGAAGAACCACAGAGGAGGCATCCCTCTGCCTCTGACGGGTAGACGTGCAATACATGTCACAAGTACAGATCACAAAAATATGGTAGTCATCAAATAATGAATTGATTAATGAGTTCTCCTGATGTATATTGTAATTTTGGAGTTATTAGGGACTATGGATACCAAAACATGAGAGCTGAGTCCAGGAGCTTGTTATGAAAAAGCAGAGTTCAGGAACCAGACGGTGATCCAGGTCAGGATTCCAGGCCACTGTCTTTTGCTGGCTAGGACAGGTGAAGTTGATCATGATCCCAGACACATGGTAACATATCCACCAGAGAGCAGGTTGCTAGCATAACCGTCAAGCCAACGTCACCAGGTAGTTGAGAGACGATAATGCAGAGGGACTCCTGGGAAAAACTCCCCCGACATGAGTAGTAACACAAATACTGGGACATAACAGAGTAGAGAGTAGAAGTAGGGACAGAGCGATGTAGAGAAATAGAGGGGCTAAGTGTATCACGGGAAATCCCCCAGCTGTCTAGAACTATAGCAGCATAACTATGGGCAGGCCTGTGCCAGCCTTAACTATAAGCTTTATCAAAAAGGAAGGTTTTAAGCATACTCTTAAACACAGAGAGGGTGTCTGCCCCATGAACTTGAACTGGGAGCTGTTTCCAGAGAATAGGGGCCTGGTAGCTGAAAGCTCTGCCTCCCAGGTTACTTTTAGAGATCCTAGGAACTACCAGTAAGCCTGCATTTTGAGAGCGCAGCGTTGTAATAGGGTGATAAGGCACTATAAGTTTTTTAAGATACAAAGGTGCCTGACCGTTATAACCTTGTTGGTCACGAGGAGAACTTTAAACTCTATTCTGGATTTTACTGGAAGCCAATGCAAAGAGGCTAGAACAGGAGAAATATGATCTCTTTTTCATGTTCCAGTGAGTACACAAGCAGCAGCGTTTTGAATCAACTGGAGGGTCTTTAGTGACTTGTTAGTAGAGCCTGATAACAAGGAGTTACAGTAGTCAAGCCTGGAAATGACAAAGGCATGAAGCAATTTTCCCACCTCATTTTGAGACAGAAAGTAGCTGATTGAAATGTTAAGTAAATAAAAATAAGGCAGCTCTAGACATTTGTTCAGAGGCCCCAAATTAGCGTATGCACCACTCCCTCCCAACACTGTGGGACCGTTGGTTTGGGAGTTTCTCAGGAAATCCTTTTCCCTTTCAAATGAATGGGAGTAGTGAAAATTTGACCAGAGCCAAAATTGTTCCCTCAGAAAGTGGTTAGGAGCGTGTTTCAGGCCATTTGGAGTCTATAGGTGGTCCCCTCTTGAGAAGCTTTTGTGGAACCTGGCCTTAGGTTGGTTACGTTGTGTTTACTTGACAGTCCCTGTCCTGTATGCCTTGCTCTGAGGCTAAGACAGGGGTAAGGCCAAGTGTGTGAACCCTATCATTGCTGGCCCTAAGTGTGTGAACCCAAGCAGGCCTCTAGGGTTACAGCTGGTTAGGGTTAGGATAAGGGGTCAGGGTCAGGTTAGGTCCGAAAAGACAATTTTTATGTGCTGACCTCCAGGCCAAGCCCTGAAGCATGGGCACGCAGCCTAGGGCTAGGGTCACTGTAGGTTTAGGGACAACCATGGAAAAGTCACCCCCAACAAGGCTTTCAACTGGCATGAAGTAATACTTCAGGGCCCCTCTAAAATCTCATTCTTCTCATTCCTTTTAATCAGTATCCAAGAAGTTAGTAAAATGAACTCAGGTGGATATTTGTCACTATCATGGCATTAATTTATCTGCCAGGAAGTGTTCAAAAATAAACTTATACTGCCTCTAAAGCGGAAAACAAAATAGAATAATTAACAGGGGGCCCTTTAAAAAGTGCTAAAGCTATGAAATATACCAACATCACTATAGGTAAATAAACACAACATGCATGTATGTAATCAAACAATACACAGATAATGCTGAAGACAGGTTACTTGTTGCCCGTATCTCCCCCTAAACATTCACTAAACCTGAGACTACACTATGACCGCAGAGCTTATCTTCCCCCCACGCTGACACTTGTGTCTGTGTGTCTTTACAGTTAGCATTGGATTGTATCTCTGGTGTCTCATTATCTCTCCACCTCCGTCCCTACAGGTGGATCCTTTCCACACTCTGTTTGGAGTGGCAGGTCTCTCCCTTCTTGGAGAGGAGCAGATCAAGCCAGTGAATCCTGTCCTGTGCATGCCCGAGGACGTCCTGGAGAGTATTGACCTGAAGCCCGAGCTCCTCAGCTAGGTCCCCGATACCCACCATCCCACCAAACACACAGACACAAAACTGCCATCCAAAGCTTGGTGTTGGGAGCGAAGACAGGACCACCACACATCTTAATGTTAGTTCTGAGGCTACAAGCACATTTTTGAGACAGTTTTTAAACAGCTACACAGCTCTGAATGAATTATTCTTTTAAACCCTCAGCCCCTCATTATGTTATCAAGTCACTTGTGGTGGTTGTGCTGCAACTCTAAAACATTCCTTTTTTTGACTTACATCTGTGTGTCTGAAAGAAAAAAGGCAACTGTCAGCAGAAGGAACCATCATGGAAGTCAGTTTCTAATCTCCTTGTCGCTCTGTTTTTCAACCCACCGAGAAATCATGACTGTCACTAAATAGTGCATGGAAACACTGGTTGTATCTGCTTTGTCATGTCACTTGACAGATTTGTGCATTCGAGCTTGAATGGTATTTGATTTGCATGATCACTTTTGTTCTATGATTTCACTGTGACTTTCTGTTTTTTTCAGATGATTTTGGCTTTATAATGCATCAACTGTTCCAAATAAAATAATTTGGAAAGTGAGAGCATGTGAAGGGAACCCAGCCTTCATCCTTTTTCATTTGAGCCATGTCTTTATGTCATTACATTAAAATAGTGTAAGTAAGGTCAGACAGTGTTTTAGGCAAGAATTCGAGGAAGGCGACAGACGTAAAAGTAATGGCAGTGTCAAGTGTAAGTCACTGCTTATCTACAGTCTCAGCTGTTTTTGTCTAAATTCACTTCAGGAAAACTGATGTTTATGTGGCTGCATTTTTGTCTTACTGAATACACATTTAACCTGTTGCTCACTGTTGACATTGTTACAGAAGGTGAATAAAACACATGTTGAACCTGTTAGTTGAGAGGCAGTACCTAACTGAAGTGACTGATACATTCTGCGCTGTTATGCAAAAGCATTAATCTTTCATTGTTATCTTATGGTGGTCAAATCTTAAAAACAAACAAATATGAACTACAAGGTTTCATCGTTGTTCTTGCAGCTGTAATCCAAAAAAGCTGCTTGCTAATGCACAACTGCACATGTGTATATCATTGTAACTTATATTGTTTCAATAAATGTTTCCCTTCACCTGAAAATCTGTGTTTTTGCCCCAAAGGAGTCGATGGAGTATTTTTACAAACACCTGAATTCATTTTTCATTGAAGAAGCAGGTGTCTCTGTTGGTGAACTATTACTGAGCAGAGAATTTGAATGGGAAGGTTGCCACCTAGTGTCATCTAGCAGAGAGCAGAGAACCCTTTTTAATTTTTTTCTCACACTATCTCACCCGATCATTTTCATTGCAATCAAGGATTTATCTTGTTTTCTGTAGGACAAATGGTGGTTTCGTGGCAAGTTAGGATGGATGAAAAAAGTGTGTGTATTAATTGTACATACATTTTTTTGTACAAAGTATTAATTGGCTTGCTACTATTGAGTGGATTGGCAGCTTTGTGGGAAATTATTTGTTCTACACAAGCGTGTCTGCCCTGACAAAATTAAACCACATTGTGTGGAAAATCCTTCGACAATGTCCAAGGGGGATTTATACCAGACAGCATTTATTCCTCTGCACTGTCAACAGCTGTGACCAGAGGCATTTGGTTTTAAAAAATGTAAAAGAAACAAAAAAAAAAAAAAAAGTGGACAAATGTAAAGACAATGGCAAAGAAAAGTAAAACAAAAAGAAAATGTGCTTATTATGTATAATAATCAGTGAAACATTAAATATCTCTCCAAATACACTAGAGCATCTAAAAAATAATATACTTTTCATCAGTTATTTATGAAAGTAAATATTTGACATACATGTACCTTAGACTTATTACATGTAGACTAAAATGTTTCAAACATCTTACTATTTAAATTTTGATAATTATGGCCTACATTAAAAAACAAAAATCTCAAAATATCAGAATATTTCACTGTAACAGTATAAGCCATAATCTTCAAAATTAAAACTAAAAAGGTTTGAAATATTTCACTTTACAAAATATAGTTTAAAGTTATTGGGTTTTAGATTAATACCTGTATTACGATGAAGCTGAAACAAAGCATATTTCTGTTTGAGAACCGTTCATAAACCAGGTCTTGATCATATATCAGCCTACAGCTGATAGCGATCTCCTCTGGACCCCTCTTTCGAGACCACAGAACTAGTTCCACAGGCCAGGAAAGGTGATAAACACTCCCTGCTGGATTTTTGAGGATCCCCTCACTTCACAAAAATGTATCATTAGAAATTATATATGAATGGGTTATCTACATGAACTGATGTTTTAATGTATATCTAAATCCTTTTTCTGCATCCTCCAAAGAAAGTTGATTGACATCAATAAGATGTAAAACATACAGTGTATTCCCATGTCGGGATTCTTTCTGCACAATCCAATGAAACCATTTACTCCGTTTGGTTTGAGTAGATGACACTAGGTGGCAACCTTCCCATTCAAAAGCCTTCATGTGTCCTGGTAACAAACTCTCCTTACTGTAGGTCCTAAATTATTGGATTGCAAAGAGAAAATTGCAATAATTACAGGTTTGAGTCTGAAATCGATTACTCTTTTATGAGCCCAATACAGTGGGAAGGAAATCACTCCTGCAATGATCTATGGAAAGTGTAACTGTGACTTATACCTACACACTTTCTCTTTGCACGTCATATCCATGCTGATTAAATCCAGGGAGGTTATAGCAATAACTCCGGCACTCCAGAGCTCATTCTGTGAGAGATATCATGTTTCATGGCAGAGGCAGCTTCTAATAATGGAGCAGCATAATGATAGAATTACTCCCCCCAAGTAATTAGAGGCAGGTAATTCTCTCCTACCTGTAAACCTGCATGTGATAAAGATAAAGACTTCCCCCTGAAACGTACAGCCTGATAAGAAAATTACCACTTACCACGATCGAACGATTTCTAACAATGGCTTTCACGAAAATGTCTATGACCACTGATCAGGTGATAAGGTTCTGTGGAAGTGATTATCTCCAAGCATTAATTACTACTAATTACAAGAGACTCAGATGCACAGGGTTCCACCTCAGTGCTGCATCTCTTTGTGGTACTTTTAGTTATTTTTTGTGGTGGCTTTGTGTCTCTATAGTTGTTTGATTATCAAGATATAACAGACTTTATACAGAGCCCCTCGCCTGTGACAACTATCATCGTTGTGGTAGTTTCCATCTCTTTGTAGCCATTTGGTATCTTTTTTGTGGATTGTTTTTGTTTGTTTGATTGTTTGTATATCCTTGTGGACATTTTGCATTTCTTTTCATCTCGTTTCTCTCTTGCTGTTGTTTTTTTGTCCTTTAAGATCATTTCATGTCATTTTTAGGTAATTTTAATGACCTGTGCTTGCACCCTGTGGAGTCATTTACAATCCATCAACAATGCTAACAGACAACAGTTCAGATTTCAGGGAGCGGGTCTGTGCCACCCCCCAGTTAACCCTCTGGTTCTGCCCCTGTTCCTGCTACATGCAGTCTTCATCATGTATTCTCAGTGCAGTGTGGACCTGCAAAAATAAACTAGTAGCCCTGAGAGTTCCGCATTTATTTGTCTATTTACTCAGTCGGTGGGGGAGCAGTAAGCAGTGGGCCCCTGGTGTCTGGCGAAGCAAACATGCTGGGTGTTGGGCGACTGAGAAACCCCACCGGCTCTCATTACTGAGGAAAAGAGGGAGATAAAGAGAAAGACAGAAGGTGGGAGATGGGGGGAAAAAATAGATTGAGTGATGGATGCAGAGAGCGAGGAAACCAGAGAAGAATAAGCAGAAAGACAGATGGATAGACAGCAGCTTCTAGCCTTTTCAGACTTGTTAGTTTGCGGGATCAAACCACGGTCATTTTTCCTCCCCTCCTTCTCTCAGTTCCATCGCCCTCTTGTCATCTCTCTGCGCAAACTACTGAGGGTTAGTCCAGGTTACACCGACAGCACACAATCACTTAATAGATGTTTAATTAAACTGCTGCAGAATTATAGGTGAACACAGAGATGATTCATGAGTTCGTGGAAAATGAAAAAGGAAAAATGAAAATGTTTTCACAAGTCCACACAAGACAGTATTGTTATTATCAAGGACATAAAGTGACATAATGACATTATTAAAGGATAGCACTGGTATTTTTCAACAATGCCTTATTTAGGCCATAAAAGTTCACAGTATGGAGTTCGGCTTCTTGGACCATTTAGCTCAACGAGACTACACAGTACAATGAGCCAGTCAAAGTCAGAAAAAAATTGCCTCTAACTATGTTCTAAATGTTTGCGCTAGTGTCTGGTCGTTTGGACAAATAAACATAATTGTAAATATAACTGTTATTTTGAAATACTTAGATGGAATCCTTTGCAGTCAATGTCTTCTTGAAGACTGGAGCCCATGGACATCACCAAATTCTAAGATTCCTCTCTGGAGATGGTTTCCCAGACCTTCACTGCAGCTTGTTTGTGAGTTTTTCAGCCTTCAGTTTGGTCTTCACTTCTTAAATGCTGCTCTCTTAGGTTAAGATCAGGTGACTGACTTAGGCATTGAAGAAAATTCAATTTCTTTGCCTCCAAAAAGTCTTGAGTTACTTTTCGCAGAATGTCATTATCACCTGCACTGCGAAACTCTATCCTATTAGTTTGCAGAATTTGGCTAAATGTGAGCAGAGAGTATAGCCCTAAACACCTCAGAATTCATATTTCAGCTTTGGTCAGCATTCACATCATCAATAAATAGCAATGAGTCAGTTCCATTAGCAGCCATATGTGCCCATGTCATAACACTGCCTCCAACATGTTTGACACATGAGCTGTTCCTTTCCTTCTCCAGACTTCTCTTCCCATCATTCTGATACTACTTCATCTTCATTTCAGATTCTTCTGTTCCAAATCTGATTCCAGAACTGTGGAGGCTTTATTGGAATATTTTCGTGCAAAGTCTAATCTGGTCTTCCTGTTCTTGAATGTTACCAGTGGTTTGCACCTTGTTGTAAACCCTCTGTACTCACAGTCATGAAGGCAGCTCTTGATTTTAGATGCTGATGATGATACACCCCCATTCTCCAGCTTATTCTTGATTTGTATTGATGTTGTGATGGGGTTTTTCTTTACCAAGGAAAAGATTCTGCGACCATCAACTTTAGTTGTCTTCCATAATCTTCCAGGCCTGAGCCCACCAGTGGATTCTTTATTTTTAAGAATGTACAGAATTGTTGATTTGGTCACGCCTAAAGTTTTTGCTATCTCTCTGATAGATTTATTTTGTTTTTAAGCCTAACGATGGCCTCCTTCACTTGCACTGATCTCCTTGGACGCCATATCAATACTTCCAGTCAAACAGCTGTCAAATGCCAATTCAACACCTGAAATCAACTCCAGACCTTTAATCTGATTGATCTGTCCTAAAGTAACAAGAGAACAGACCACACCTGGCCATGAAACTGCTTGTCAGACAATTGCCTGAATACTTTTGAGGCCCTGAAAATGGAGGTAAAATGGAGGTACATAAAATGGCAGTAAACAGTAAATGGCATATTTTTGTGAAACTTCTTAAATTAAAGCTGAAAGTCTGCACTTCGATCACATTTTGATTCTTTTGTTTCGAATCCATCATGGTGGTGTGTGGAAGCCAAATGATAAGAACTGTGTCAATGTCCAAATACTTCTGGACCTAACTGTACCACCAATGAAACACATGTGTGTCTTCAATCCAGTAACTGTAAAGAAACACATACAGACTTCTTTCTACCTTCCTCTCACTGATGGTGTACACCTGACATGACCAGTCAATTGCCAAATACGGTTACTGTTTACGATATTTATGAAAGACAAATGGTTTTATTTATTTCTATGCCAAAGTAAAGTCTGTGTATTTAGCAGATTACCATAGAACAAATAGTTTGGAATAAGTTTAAACAAATTAAGAAAACTTCAGAAAACGGGATCTCTTCATAAACTGACTGGTAATGTTTGGGGTACAGTGTGTGTGGGTCAGTGACAGGAAGTAGAGAAAGGTAGGAAAATCCTATGCAAATATTTCGTACAGTATTTTTACAGTTATTGAGACACACAGGTGTTTTATCGTAGGTATCTACTTAATGTTACAAGAAATGTGTAATACCATTTTGAACGTAGTTAGTGGTGACAGGGAGTGATTTATTTCTGATGTCTGGACTTGCCCTCTGCAGTTGCATTGTACAGTCTTGTTGAGGTAAACGGCCCTAGTGACCAAAGTCTATACTGGAGCAATTTTCATTAAAATTGAAGACTGAGAAATAAGAACTATAGTTCTCCTTGAAGAGCTCCAGTAAGGTCTGATTTTGTAGTTCAGCACTTTGGCATGGACTTTTGTTTGGGGAATATTTCATTTGGTTTGCCTCGGTCCAAGTTGCCCTCTCTCCTCACTCTCTGTTCACACATTCAGGTCCAAACATAGAATACTTTGGAGAAAGTGGAAAAGTAACAGCAGATGTCTGAAATCTTGAAAGTACACAGACTGAACAGAATTAAGACTCAGTACGTGTCAGAGGTGGAGAAAAACTCCTGCTCCCAAAATAAATTGATCTCTGAGATGATCTGAGGACACATAAGGCTTCTGAAAAACAAATCGTTAATAAAATAAACCAGATCATGTCAGGGATGATAATTATTTCAGCTCTGCTCTTAAAGAGAGTTTACTTTCAAAGAATTTTTAAGCTTTTCGGGAACACGCTCACTTGCGTTCTTCCAAATAATGAGAAGATTGATGTTAGCAGGCACTAGCAGCCTGCTAGATGAAATGACACATTATTTATTCTGTCATAAAAAAAATCATAAAAACAGTGATAATAAGATTACATTTCTGTTGACACAAATCTTCAAAGGGAAGGTCATTTACAATCAACATCTTGGGAGGCAGTAAAGCACAAATATTTTGCTCAGACATGTGCTACAATACAAAGTGATTATGACATTTTTCAGAGGATTATTTTAACTCAATTGTCAAAAAAGCCCAATTAAGCTACTTAAAAGCAGACAAAAGAGCAGGAACCTGATTTTAATGTCCTCATATTATTCATTTTCCGCTATATTCCAACTTACAATATGAGTATAATAAATGACTCATGTTTTGAGATGAACCATTGCACACATTGACAAAATGGCAGCATTTCGAACGGACATGTGATAATTACATTACAGTTTATGCTTATAAGCCTGTTTTCAGAGACAAATCTGTCATATTGACTCAAGATGATTCATCATGGTAAGCCTCCTTGGAACCAGAGAGGAACATGGGACAGGAGCTTATCCGCTGTTTCCCCAGATCTGATGTGCGAGAGTGTACTCTGCGCTTAGCTGTAGGCTCAAGTGCTTTATTCAGGTCACAGTGACACTCCACCTGGACAAGAGAGTGGATATTAAATTACTGCTGCATTTTTGATACAGTAGAGCATTAAAAGCCAATACAGAAATTAGTTGCATGAGAGTGACAGTGAAAACTGTGGATCTCCTGTTTTCATTTTGATACCTGAAGATACGTTGATCCTCAAAAATTAGAACAGCTTTTTGGTATTTAAATATTTGCATCAGTTAATACGCAGCGTTAGATGTAGTCAATAATGTGCAGTATATGGAAGGAACTGATTTTTAAACACCCGCTACTTGTTTGTTGAAATCAATAATTATTACATGTACAGTAAACATTAAAGTCTGATGTTTCAAAAACAATCTTTGTTGTCCTTGGTTTTTGGCTTGTATAAAGAATTTAGTTCAGATGTGTGTGTGATAGCAGCAGGAAGAAGATGGCGGATGA
This sequence comes from Mola mola, assembly GCA_001698575.1. NCBI lineage: Eukaryota > Metazoa > Chordata > Actinopteri > Tetraodontiformes > Molidae > Mola > Mola mola. The sequence goes on along the minus strand of KV751329.1, from coordinate 671,179 downwards.
GTGTTAAATGGGTTTTACCTCAACCTCCCATCCCTTTGCTCCAGATTTAGTTTACTTCAGGGCACTTTTCCTTTTACTTTTCACTTTCCTCGCGGTGTGGCTGTAAAGTTTTTGGCAGGGGATCTGATCCATGTTTTAATCTCAATAGTTCCCCAGACTTGCCTTTTGGGCAACCTCACAAATCTAAATCTTGCTGTCACTGCATTGTTGGCCCAAAGTCTTTGCCAAAAGAATGCATTGCATTGGTTTGTGGAGTGTGAAAAGATACTCATTTAGAAACAAGATGAATGTCTTCTTTAACATCCAGCAACCTTTAATAATTTACAAAGAGAATTTCCTCTCTCATATGATTGAATAATTGTTGGCCTGGTGTCAATATCTGATCTCACCCTAATTTTCCCTTCTTTTTTCTACTGTTGGTTACTTATTTCTTATATACTAAATGTTAGTTTTAGTTTACTTGTCTTGTCCTGTTAATCTGACTCTGTTAATTTGGTGTTGTAATTTTTGTAATATCCACTGAGCATTTTTCTTTAGTCAGTGTCTAGTTATAAATCAAATCAAATTCAAATCAAATTTTATTTGTATAGCCCAAAATTACAATTTACATATTATCTCACTGAGTTTTGACAAACTGTACAGATGTGACACCCTCTGCCCTTAGACCCTTGAACCGGGTGAGGAAAATCTTAGAAACCCTAAACAGGGAAAATAAGAAACCTCAGGAAGAACCACAGAGGAGGGATCCTTCTTCCTTGGACGGACAGATGTGCAATAGATGTCGCTTGTACAAAACACAAAAAAAACATGACAATAACAGTTTACTAAGAATGTTTAAGTTCATTCATTCATTCATTCATTTTCTACCGCTTATCCCGTTAGGGGTCGCGGGTGGGCTGGAGCCTATCTCAGCATCTTGGGGCGAAGGCGGGGTACACGCTGGATGAGTCGCCAGTTCATCGCCGGGCTGACATATGAAGACAAACAACCATCCACACTCACATTCACACCTACGGGCAATTTAGAGTGACCAATTAACCTACCCCCAGATTTGCATGTTTTTGGAATGTGGGAGGAAGCCGGAGTACCCGGAGAAAACCCACGCAGACACAGGGAGAACATGCAAACTCCACACAGAAACGTCCTGACCCAGAATCGAACCCAGGACCTTCTTGCTGTGAGGCGACAGTGCTAACCACTGTGCCGCCCTGTTTAAGTTCATATAAGTCTATAAATCCAGATATAGTATAGCCCTAACTATAATATTTAGCAAAAAGCAAGGTTTTAAGCCTACTCTTTAAATCTGAGAGTGTGTCTGCCTCCCGTACCAAGACTGAAAGATGGTTCCACAGGAGAAGAGCTTGATAGCTGAAGGCTCTGCCTCCCATTCTACTTTTGGAGATTCTTGGGATCACCAATAACCCTCCATCCTGGGAGCGTACGGTTGTGGTTCGGAAATAGGGTACTTTGAGCTCTTTAAGACAAGATGGTGCCTGACCATGAATTGCTTTGTAGGTGAGGACAAGGATTTTTAAATTCTATTCTGGATTTAACTGGGAGCCATTCCAGAGAAGCCAGTATGGGGAAATATGGTCTTTGATCTTTTACATGTAAGTTAAAAGACAGCTCCTGGTCAAAGGTAACACTCAGGTTTCTGACAGTGGTTCTGGAGGCCAAGGTGATGCCATCCAGATTAAATATGTTAGTGATAATGAGTCTGTAATGTCTTTGGGGCCCAGCACAATGACTTCAGTTTTGTCAGAGTTTAACATTAAAAAGTTATGAGACATCCAGTTTTTAATGTCCTTCAGACATGTCTGTAGATTAGCTAACTGATGGGTATAATTGTGTGTCATCTGCATAGCAATGAAAATATATGGATGCTTTCTAATATTATTACCCAAAGGAAGTATGTATAGAGTTAATAATATTGGTCCAAGCACAGAACGTTGTGGGACTCCATGACTAACCTTGTCATATCTTGATGATTCATCATTAACAAATAAAAATTAAATTATATTTATCAGATAAGTAGGACTTAAACCATCTTAAAGCAGATCCTTTAATGCCAATTTGGTGTTCCATCCTCTATAGTAGGATGTGATGATCAATAGTGTCAAAAGCCACACGAAGATCTGATAAGACTAGTACAGAGATATGTCCCTCATCATAAGGTTTGTATTCTATTTGAAAAACCTTAACGAACTATTTTACAAAAAGACTGTAAAAGGAATTAATAAATGACAGAACGCACTGATGTTTTATGGTTGAAGTCAGTTTACAACTAGTGAGAAAGCAGTCAGTAGAGTGTAAACCTCCTCCTGATCTGATCCAGATCAGCTTCAGATCCATCCCAGAACTGGAACATTTGTTTCATAGACCAACATATACTCCTACAAAAAAAATTGATCTGCCCTTTATTTTATGAATTACATCCATGTTTGAAAGTTACCTGGATCCAGGATCAGTATCACGATCGGCTCCAGATTTAATTCTTGGGCCAAGCCCTACCACACAGCAAAGTTTCATGAAAATCAGTTCATTAGATTTCATGTTACTTCCTAAATCTAATCACAACAGTCGGGATAAAAAGATTTTTGAGTTTGCTATCAATAGACACTCTCATTAAGTGATACACAAAGGAAATTAAGGCGTTGTTTGCTGCTGCAGAAGTGAAAAGATATGGGGAAATTTGTGGACAAACATCCAAACATGACTGCAAAATATTCTGATGGAAGCTAAGATTAACAAGTTTTTCCAGTTCAAGCAGTTGACCTTTGTAATTTGGTGCATAATGTAAATGCATAAAATGATGTTTCTATAAGTAAAAGACTTGTACAGTGTTTAAAGTGAAGATATATTTGCAAACAATTATATATCAACTGTAAAAACAGCATATACAGAAAAATATAGTGTATTATATGTAATAGACTTCACAGCCTTTTTGATAGAAACTCGTAGGTGAACACACAGTTTATTTTTAATAATAATTTTATAAACACTTTTCACACAAAGGCATAAAGTGCTTTACAGATTAAAAGGTTAACTGAAGATACAATCACAAACCTGTAGAGTCCCACATCTTCCCACCCCCACACAAAATAAAGCAGCGCTGAGCCCAGACATTAACATCAGAGCTAAACTACACAGAATGAGTACAAATCAAAAAAGTAATGACATTTAAATTGAAAGATTAAAACTGATAAATCAAATATAGAAAAAGATAAGGAGCGAAATTAAATAAACAACAATAACAGGAAATATAGGGTCTGAAAAGGCAAACATAGTTAAGAATAAAACAGCTTATAAAAATGAGTTTTAAAAGGTGTTTAAAACTCCCCCTCACTGAGAGTCAACTGATCTCTCAGTGAGGGGGACAAACGTGGGTGAGGTTTTTGGTGTGTTGCTCAAGATAAGTGACTGTCAAATGTTAGGTTCTTTGTCACAGACTTTACATTTACAGTTAAAAATCCAAGAGAGGGCTGTATCTGTTGCTTATGAAGTTCTGGACCACAGATTAAAACCTCATTGAAAGGGTGCACTTTTACAGTATGAAAGTGTGACACATCAGTGTTTCCAGATGGACGTGGGAAGTAAACAAGGTTGACGTGTGCTGCTCAGTGGAGGGTAAACCTGTCTGTCGTTAGATGCCGACCATCTGAGACCTAAGCTCCTTATCATACGCTGAAAGAGTTTATGGGTTACCCTTTACAGTCTCTTAATCATCCACAGCTAACTTCACATTAGCTGTCTTCTGATGACCTTGACTCCTCTCTTTCTGCTGGAGGTGCACAGTCCCAAGAATCTAATCCATGCTTATGAGTTTGGGGATTACTGTTTTCATGCTCTGTTTGAAAAGCTTTAGAAGAGTAGAGCCAGGAGGGTGTCTGCAGATTAACCCCCGATAGAGCTATTGATTTGGTGAGAGGACCGGCTTCACACCTCGTGAATTTAGTCAATGTGCTGACATCTAATCAAAAGTTGTGAATGTGTACTGGCCGCCTGTTTACCTGCTCAGCGGATTGGTGTATATGTGAGTGTGTGTGTGTGTGTGTGTGTGTGTGTGGGGGGGGGGGGCCAAGCTTTTTTGTATGTTACAGATGATGCATGTCAAATATGTTCTGTGTGAAAAAGAAAGGTAAAAATAACCCTGATTGGTTTCTTTCATTTTGAAAACAAGACTGACATCTTGGAGAATTTCAATTTAGCCAAGGTATCAAGGTAACCTGGCAGGATGCTAGACTGCAGCTGAACTCAATTACAAGCTCCCACACAGCAGAAACAACACAAGGGACGCCTCTGAATAACAACTTGACAGTGGAGGCAGACAGGATGCTTGCCAGGTTTTTTTTCACACTTTTTCTGACCATTCCAACAGTTTCTGTGGAGGAAAGTAAAAAAATAAAAAATGTATACAGAAAATCATTGTCAGTCATCTCCTCCTGTCAAAGGAGACTAAAATGAAATGCTGCAGGTTGTTTTGCTGCAACGGGTGCTTGTGACCTTGATACCTTTAAATTGGTTTCTACCATTTATTCAAACCTTTTTCTCTCTTGTGATGAATATAGTTTTGTTGGGACACTTTTAGTGAGGCGTACTAACCTGAACATCCGTTCACACGCCTCCTTCCTGCATTCAGATGATTTAAACTGGTGGAGCGTGAAATGTGAACTATAACCATCCTACCACAGAGAGTTTTTTTTGTTGTTTTTTTTCAAATTTCAAGTAGCAACAAGACAGGAGGACAGCAGATCCTGTCTTCTAAAAAGTTGTTGCAGTATTTAGGAGAGGGATCACAAGAAATAAGGGCCTTTAGTAGAGCCTATGTTCACAAAGGATTTGGTTAATAGAGCCACCAAGAGGCCCTGTAGTCAGTAAACTCACAATTGGCTGAAAAATACCCACTATCACCCCTGATTCTCATGTTTTATACGTTTATGTCACAGATGTACAGGTTTCTAAAGAAAGCAAAAAGCTGCCACAGTTTGAATCAAGATGTCAGCTTAAAAACAATAAAGTTATTTCCAGAATCCCCAAAGACTCTTCAAAGCAAATTTATTCAAATACATTCCCTCCGCTTAATAACACAGGCAGTATCTAACCCAGAGAGAATCTTTTTTTCATCAAGTAGCAGGCAGTTACATCCAAATGGTATTCGAGAATGGTGAAAATACAGTGACAAAAGGGCAGTTAAAGTTTTCAAACATCTCCAAGGTAATTATCTTTTGAAAAAAACATGGCTAAATACTGTACGTGACCCAAATGTATGCTAATACACCACAGGGACAATATGAGGCTAATGAAAAGGAAACATAACCCAGCAGTGCAAATATAAATCTTTTCTTTCAGTCACAATACACAGCTGTGTTTTTAAAAAGGAGCCCTATCTGTACTGTTTCTGTTATCTGCACTGACAGAGAAACCTCAGGTCTGCACACAGATTACACCGTATTTTTCGTTCTAGTACTGAATTTTCGTGAACAAGACTGATGTGTTAGAAAAGGATCTCGACAGAAACTGCACTTCCTGATGAGAATACGTCGCTTCATGAGTTGAATTCGAAATTGGATTGCAGAAATTGTGTGTAGAATTTAAGATATTTTTGCAAATGTGTACTAGAATCTTCTTAATTATAACAACACATGGGAGTAAACAAAACATCACTGAAGCCAGAAAACATCTGCCAGCACTCAGAAACACTGCAAGTAGCACTGTTGATGTTTCTGAGGTTGCTAAAGAGGGGGGACAGACTACTCTTGCAAATATTCGTGACTCACAACATTGTTTTAGTCAGCTAAATGTCCGTGGTGAAAAAACAACCAGTATCCTTCACCATAGGGATAAATTGACATGTCTTTTCCAAAATGTCAAGATTTGTGTGCACAGTATTTTAATTTAGTTACATCAAATAGGAACTCAGTAAAAAGCAAACTGCAAAAGCTGGGTTAATAACAGTTATCCTCCATTCGCTGATATGACTCATGACATCAAATAATACAAAAATAAAATAGTGAAAAATTTGATTGTAGTAAGAAACAGTGTCATATCACTTATTGCCATCACTTTATTGTTTCTGTTCTACATGAAGAAAATTTTTCTGTTTGGTTGTGATTGTTTTCAACTAATTTGTTCTTAAATTGCTCAGCTGATAATTTTACATGAGGTAGGAGTTTACAGTATGTCAGTCCTCCTCGGAGACGACGTGGATCCAGGCTCTGGAGTTGTAAAGAGGATTATTTACATTTTATATGGGATCCTTCATCAATGGCCATGTTTTTCATATTCTGATTTATAACTTAAGAAATAATGAAAGCGCAAAAGTATAAAAAAAAAATAGGGCAAACGGCCCCCTTGAATCAAAACAGCGATGTCCTGCAGTCTTGTTTGCACTGTACAGATGTCACGAACCAGGTCTGGGGGATCCAATATGCGGAGTCCACAGGGAGCGTTCTAAGTCGATTTATTTATAATGGTCAAAACCAGGAATTCAATCTAAGCGGAGGTACAGGTAAGGATAAGGAAAACAAAAACAAGATCAAAACACAAGGAACTCACGAGGAAATAATGCTGGACTGCTCACGGGGAATATAGGGTAAGGTAAGTAAGGCAAGACAATCTGGCAAAGGAAGAAGGGAACACGGGAGTTAAATACACAAGGGAGAGGTAGACAATTGGACACAGGTGGGACACATTAGGGAGAGGGAATAATCAGACACACCTGAGGGACACTTGACAGGACATGGGAAGTAAGACACAGACACAGAATTTCAAAGTAAAACAGGAAACACGGAATGACCCTAACAGACAGACGCTTGATACTAGCAGGTCCTGACAACTGAGCTTTCTCAGCTACCAACTTGAAGACTAGAGTCTGTCTTAGCATGCACTAGGACAAGTTACTGTCTGTCCCACGGTGTACAAACTACATTATCACTGCTGGCACCAGCAGGGTCCAGTCCACGCATTCTACATGTATTTGAAGTATGTAAGGGAACCGGAGCACTCAGGAAACAGGATTGGCTGGGGGAGAGGGGAGAGGCGCACAGGAAGGATCCAGCTGAGGGGATCACTTGCCTCTGCAGGAGTAAATGGGCTCTATCACTCTATCTATATTAAATTAGCTGATAACATCTTGAGTGATTGGCTTTTATTGTTCTGTCATTATTTGTTAAATGACATATTTCAATTCCTTTAAAAACTTCACATAAACTAGTATGAGCATTTTACGACGTGGGAGTGGGAAAAAGTAAACACACGCAGACATGTTGATGTAAACCCTTCAAAATGATGGGCAGATTTGTTTTTATTCCTATCATCGCATAAAAGCTGTTATGATGCTATAATGACAGTTCAGGAATAACCTGCCAAAAGATGCATAGTGGAGAACGTATAAACATTTTGGAAATGTCAAAATTCAAGCAGCACTTGGACTTTTACAACATTTCTCTGATTACTAAGCAAGGATGGGAAACTTAATGTTTACATATTGCTGCATGATGATTCTTTAGCACACAGGATATGTTATTAAGGTGGTTGGGAGGGGGGAGAGTCTTTATCTCTCTCAATTTGTTTTATTACAGTTATTTTCCTTGTTTTCCTTTTATCTGGTTTTGGAGGCATTTTTTTTGGTCATAGTTCCTGGTTAATGTATCATTTATTGTGTTATGGTTATCATTTGTGGTTTATTTCCTGTTTCTTTTTGAAGTGATTTTTCCACTTCTATTACACTTTGTTGTTTCCCTTGTCTGTGATGACCCTCTCATGTTTCACCCGTGTCCTTTCACCTGCCCCGACCCCTGCGTGTCACGCATGGGCCAGTTATCTCAACCCTCCTTGTGTATTTAAGTGTGTGTGCGCTTCCCTTTGTATTTTCCAGATTGTTGGTATTTATTGGACAGATTCTCTGGTTTTTGCTCTTTCCTTTAGGTTTGCCTCTCCCTACAATAAATACACTAGTAAATTAATTGTATCCTGCTCTACCTCTGTGCTAGTCTCCAGGGTTTGTGGCAAAATGTGACAATTTTGCAAGTTCAAACACATTTCAAAAGATTTTGCAATAGTCTGGTTCTGCAAAACAACCCAATAGTAATTAAGGTAGCACAGGCCTACATTTTCAATGACTTTGTTTATTTTTACGTTTCAGACACAAATGTTTAAACACATGTAAATGTAACATGCAATGTGTATCTGACAACTGAAAATGTGCATAAATAATGCATTTACGTGTAAAATATAAACATATGTGAAAAATACAGAGGAGGACACTGGGCGAATTCAGGTGTCCCGAGAGAGGAAGAACCTGAGGACCAGTAAACAAAAAGCACAGCACTCACACAGAGAAGAGATGGAACAGCCTGCAAGGCTGTGAAAGTTTCTTGTGCTTTGCCAACATTCAAAAACTACACTAACCTTATCAGGAGAATGCGAAGAAACAACAGTGTTATGCTGAGGATCTCTGTGCATTTTGATGCAGGGGTATCTGCTGAGGTTAGCATGCTAATCTGCTAGCCTGGCCGGTCCTTTCTTGTCATTACATTTTCTACCTCTAGAGGTGACAGTCTGATGGCCCTCTGCAGTTTCAGTTGGGAGATGCATGTGAGTGGTTTCACAAGCTCTCTTAATACTTATTCTTATTAGTAAACAACAACAACAAGACATATAATGTCAAGAAAGGAAAAAATACACCTTTTTACATACACATGTAGAGTGACTTGCTTCCTGCTAACTGAGCTATAGTTAAAATCAAAGATAAGGACATTGACATGTATATCAGTATTGCAGATGAGGGCAAGGATATTTCAGTCTGGAGTCAAAAATGGGTCTCGCCCTGTAACGATAAAAATAAAAATAGGAGAGGAGCACAAACAATGCATCACATTAAGCATAAATGAAAAGAAACAAGAAATAGAGACATAGTTTAAAGATTTTTGTGTTGGTTGCTGTGTCTGAGATTCATAAAGTGTCAATCTCATTCACAAACCAAATTAAGAGGAGTTTCCGAACAAATCTGATATTTACCCATAATGATAACATTAATCATATTTGATCCTTCTTTGTAAAGACTTTCTGTATCAACAAGACTTTGTGGTGGGCCAAATTGTGAGGTATTTTACATTTCGTTTGAGTAGGCCTAGCAAAAAGCTTTCATGTTATTGAATATAACATGAGAAGAAAAGTTATTATAGAGAAACCTGAAATGTTTGAAAAGTTTCTTCAAGTGAGTTTTATGAGTGTTTATAGATGAGTTTAAATTCTTCAATTTCTTTAAAATTTTAGATCATTTAAGCCATACTGTCGAATATTTCCAGTGTTGTAAAAAAGTACCCAAAAGTACCCAAAGTCTTCAAGTAAAAGTTTTCAGCAGCTAATATTATATCTACCTTCTGGCAATAAACACACATTGTATCAAAACTACAAGTCAAAGTACATATATTTATATCATGCACCTTATTGCATACAATAGGTTGAATGCTTATCAACCTGGTCAATTATCAGATCTAAAATCCACTGGAAACGCTCAGGTGGGAACCTCTAAAAACTCTACAATCCCTCATACATGTAGATGTATCATTAATATCTATTTGGTTTTGGCTGGTGGGAGGTCAAATTTTGTCCCCCCAATATTGACACTATGGTTACGATCTTAGGTCAAAGTACGAACACCTCAAAACTATTTATTTTATATATATTACTGTATGCATTTTTTAAATTTCATATATACACTGCATGTGATTTCATACAATGGAAAGTTCTATAATTATTCACTGTGCGCAGTGTCAGAAACAAAAGTAACAGCAGCCATATAGCAACATGAAGTACAAACAATAATACACATGAAGGGAGGTCAAACAAAATGAAGTATGAAATAAAAGAAGCAGGGGCACATACCTGGATTTAAATGGGATTTTTTAAGGCTTTTTGTGTTGATAAAACAACTTTGCCTTTTGATTTTTAAATTGCTTCATTTCCTGTTTAAACTGGTTTTCCAGTCATTAACATTAACGAAGACGGAACTTTCCAAGTAGAATAACAGTGCTAAAATGAATACATGACTTCTAGGCAGCTTGTTCTCCTCCTAAAGGAAAATGGCATCTTTTTTCCTGCAGTCTGTTGTCAGAGCCTGAACTCGTTCAACATCCTACCAGAAACATTTAGTATGTATACAGGGTTCATAAAGCTCTTTTTGTGCGTCCTGAGAGGAAAAGTGAGAGAACTCAGCGGCAGTCACGTGACGGGTACGGGGGCGGGGCTGTGCGTCTGCGTCGGCCAGTAGCAGCGCAGCGTCGCTCCGGGTCCCAGCAGCCCCATGGGGGAAAAAAAAACGAAAAAAAAAAAAAAACGAGAGAGGAGACGAATAACGGTAGATTCCTGCGACCATGGAGCCGACCTCTGCCTGTAATGTCACTGCATCTCACTGCGCGTCCTGAGCCACGGTGTGCGCAGACGGAGGCGCTGACGACAACAAGCGGGTCCACCATTGTCTGCGTAGGAAGAAGGATGGCCTGGATGTGGAAGGTAAGCGGGGCTTTCTCTTTTGCATAAATTACAGCCGAAAAGCGGAGAAGCGGGGAAACCACAGAAGGAAACAGCTGACGTGGTTAGCTTCGCGGCGGTGTGCCTTTCACCAGCTGTGAGGTGCTGGTGCTGGTGCTGGTGATGCTCCATGGAAGTAACCATCTTTCCTCTGGTCGCCTTTTTTGATTTTCTCGTCCCCAGATGTGTGTTTTTAGCTCCGACTTGTAAAGGAAGAGCCAGGCCCTCGGCGTGTGTATCTCATTTTACCGCTCAGTCCATGTTTGTGTTGCTGGTGGACAGACAGGCCGTCCAGCTGTGTTCAGGTTTTACATGTCAGGATCTGGAGACAAAGTTCCTCAGTGGCTCCACTTCATTGCTGTCACCAGCAAGACTGTGCAGATGTGGTCGACTCCATACTGCTGCAACTGATTATCCGTTACTCTCACATGTCAGAAAACGTCCATCTCACATTTTTTTTTAAAGTTCTGATAGTTTTCTGTATTTGAACATTATACAGCCATACAAATATATTAAGCTAACAATCATATGGATGAGAGGGAATCATCAATGTCTGGCTGCCATTTTTGGCAATAAGTGACTTAATATGTTGCTGGCTATTAAGTTATGTACCTAAAAAAGATTAATCTATTTTCTTTAAAATGTCACACAATAGTGAAAAATGTCCCTTACTCCCAGAGTACAAGGTGTCATTTTCACATAGCTTGTTTCATCCGAAAATATGCAGTACTATTAAGTTTACAACGAAAAATAATCACGTTAAAGTTCTTGAATGTAATTGCAGCTATTTTTTTCCTTAAAGTTGTAATGCATCAACTCTCATTTAAATAAACACAAATTTACACTGATTTATATTTATTTACTATATTAAAAGACGTTGTCCGGAGAAACAGTGTTCTTTCATTTAAAGCTCTTATAACAGACTTGTTTGATATTTGTTACAGGGGCTGCGACTTGACTAATTCTGTTTGTTTGTGAACAACATACCTCAAAAAGTTATGGATGGATATGGTGGGAAATGGCCTAAGTAACAATCTATTATATGATGAGTCTTTATCATGTCCTCTGATTTTGTATTCTATGACCTTTCGTCTTTGATATCTTTAACCTTTATGTAACAAAAGTAATATCTCAAAAAGTTAGAATGGGTTTTGATAACAATTGATCGGAGTTTGGTGGCGATCCAGATCTTTGGATCCCAAAACATTTTTTAAAGATTTTTCTCCATTGCAGGATAAAGCCAGTTTCAAAATTTTTGCTTGTAATTCCACTGAATGTTAAGCTATGTCGAGTTTGCTATTATTGTAGACAGACTCCGTAATTTGTTAATTGGTTATTAAAATTGCAGATTGCAAAATATTTGCAGTTTATTTTTGTTGATGAACTAATAGGTTAATCAAACAAGTTTCACCTTTAATTTAGTCTTAAATCAATTGTATTGGCATGTGTGTGTTAAAATATGATACATATGCAAAAATCACATAAAAATGTTCAAAGCAATCATTTTTGCTTCATTTGTTACCCTGAAAAAACTTTACCTGTATAAAACACTGTTGCCTCCTTAGAACCAGAGGCTTAGACAATGAATTATACAATAGCATGATATAGTGTTAATTTTTAGGTTTAATACAGTAAAAATGCCATTCTCCTCTTTATCCATTTTCTTTACAGATCAATCCACATTTATTTTTCTCCAATCATTTTGTCTACCACATGAACCACTGAGTCTGAATTTGACCAGCCCTTGTGGGTTTGTGCCAAAGCTGAGATTTTTCACTCATCTGTCAGTCCTCCTACCCACAGGAAGAAGCGAGCGTGTCTGTCATGTCAACGACAGCATCTCACTTTTCAAACTCAGAGAAGCTGTTGTTGTTACGAGGAGATAATTTTGTACTGGAGTGGACAGTGTGACATTTTAACTGTAAGTTTAATTACATGGTAAAAGTTGCAGAGTGATTGAAGGAAATGTGAACTAGGAGTGGACAGAGTAAATGAGCTGTTTGAATTAAATGACAAAACGTGTTGATGTTTGCTGCTGGTCGAGTTGTGGTCTGATGTAATATTCTCTGTGCAAGTTTTCTCATATAGTCAACTGTTAACTTGTCAATTTCTTTAATCAGCTTGTCGCTTGCACTTTGGTATAACACATATATAATTTTATTAACTGACATGTCTTGCTGTGTATCTATAATACATACTGTAGATTTTTATGTGTTGTCTTTTCCTGCTTTTCTACTAAAATAGTCCTCCGTGACTCACCATAGAGGATAGATAAATGACAAAATGATGGATGGTTGGTTAGATGAACTAATGCATCTGCTTTGTTTATCTCCTTTCAAGAATTAGATTTTTTTCATTGTATTTAGTCATGTTTACATAAAATTATGATTAATGGGTTCATTGGGATAACAGTTGATAACGCTAATTTGCCAAGCAGGT
>KV751329.1:628254-658033 GCA_001698575.1 Mola mola | reverse complement strand
TAAACGCATGTGGAAAACATGATGAAAGTAATGCATGAAGTAGTGAATTGTAGCACAGATTTCATGATTCCATCTGCCAGTTTTGTTTCCACAGTGGAGGAGTGTATTGTTTGTGTGTTTAATACACACTGGATTTTTTTTTTGCGCTCTGTTTCCGTTGCACATCAAATTTCCCATCTCATGCAAGTATAATTTTTTTATTTTTTGCAAAGTTTCTACTTAAAATTTTTCAGTCTGGTTTTTATACCCCTTAAAAGTACACTTTAAAATCAATCATGAATAAAAGCTACTTATTAATCAACTAATAAAAGAATGAAATATAGCACCCATAACTGAAAAACTGGCCTGCTGAGAATCAGCCAATATCAAGTCCCCAAAATGGGTTTGAGGTGCTTTGTGAGATTATTTTTTTAACTTTAAAGATTTGCTCCTGGTATTTACCTTTGCTCCTTAATTTAATCAAAGGATCTTGATGAGATATAGAGGTTTATGCCAGAGGATGATTCATGTATCAGGAAATTGTGAAAACTTAACCAAAGAGCAGTTGTAATACATGGAATATATTAAAAAATTGTTGAAGACGCAAAAATGTAACTGAACTTTGTCTTCTCACATCCTTACTCATCCTTACTCAGATATGTTTAAGTTAAAAGCATATTTGCAGATGTGTACGTCAAGCTATAGAATAAACAAAACTGTAAATAAGTGACATAAATGTTGCATGTTTCTTGCAACATTTATTTTCTGATCACATCTTAATGAGAAGGACAGTTTCTGTTCACAGAGACAGTAGAATGGATTTTCAATTTTAAACCCATCTTCCAACTGACAGTAATCCAACAGCATTCACAGTGTGTGTGTGTGCGTGTGTGTGATGATGTGTTCAGGTGCATGAGAGGATGTGGTTCATAACTCACCAGCCCGTCCTAGTGTGCGTCATGAAACCCAGAGCTGTTTGACACAGCCCCCCTTTGTTAGCTTGTGTTTTAATTGGAGTGAGTTCATCCGTGAAGAACAATACTTGGGCCGGGAAAGGCTGTTGCTGTTGTCCTCCATCATAATAGTTCAGGACGAGCTCTCCACCGTGTCTCATCTGAAAATGTTGACATTGCTGTTGCTCATAACTACATATGGCAGAAAAAAGCCGTTAAAGCAAGTTTTTCCTGACGGTTTCATATGGGTAGATGCTAGCAGAAATCACATATACTCACAAAGGAGAGCTTAAATTAATTAATGGATGCATTAACAAGCTCACAGTGATTTGTGTGACTTGAGAGGTGTTGGAACAGCTATGAGGAATGCAGTGAGTGTCCCAGTTCTTAAGGAGTTTCAAGGATGAATGGCATTTCCCTGAGTCCGTCTTATCCCATGAGACTCTTACAGCAGAAAGCAGGCTGATAAAATGTACCCTGTCACGTTTTTAGAGAAAGTATGTGGCTCCAGCAGAATGTTGAAGGAGGCTGAGACTCAGAGGTTTCATATTCCAATTTTTATCCAGCCTGTGCTCATTTTCCTTTATGCCTTTGTGTTTGGTGTGAAGTTTACTTGAGACCTTTGGGAATTAAATGTAGCAAGTAACAGTAGATCGATCAATTACTAATTTTTTTCTTATTTTGTTCATTCAATAATGATACTAAGTCATGATACTTTGTTTGAGCTGAATTTTTACCTATCCATTTGCTGAATCAATGCGGAATAAATGTCAATATGAATTCAACAGAAAATCCTAACTGCAAATTCTTGTGTCAAAACAAACTAACCATAGCAGAATTTCATAATGGATCGTTCAGGGGATGGTTTGACAACCACTGCCACCGCTGCTGTTGACAAACAGGGTAACACTGGAAATTGGGCTACTGTTAGTCGAAAAACAAGAGGAGGGAAATGTGTAGGAGACAAAGAGAGATGAGGAAAGTCAAGAGTGTAGGTTTGAGAGTTTGAGCTGGCTGACATGATGCAGAGAAGAAAGGTAGATGTTTTATGTGTACCCGAGTGCCCAAGCCCAAGTGGAAGGGCAGCAAGGCTAGAAGCATTAGAGCAGGGTTCAAGCTGTTCTATCATGGTGTGGATAGGAAGAGAAATGGAGTAGGTGTGATGCTGAAGGAGGAGCATGCGAAGAATGTTGTAGAGGTGAAAAGAGTGTCAGACAGGGTCAAGTGTGAAGCCGGAAATTGAAGGTGTGATGTTGAATGTTGTCAGTAGTTATGCCCCACAAGTCAGCTGTGAGATAGAGAAAGAAAAATTCTGGAATGAGTGGGAATAAGTGGTAGAGAGTATTCCCAGGAAGGAGAGTGTTGATTGGAGCAGACTGCAATGGGCATCTTGGTGAAGGGAACAGAGGTGATGGGCAATTTTGGTGTCAAGGAAAGGAACCTGGAAGGACAGATGTTAGTGGGTTTTGCCAAATGAATGTATTATTTTGATGAATATCTACTTCCAAAGGAGGGAAGAACACAGGGTGTCATAAAAGAGTGGAGGGCAGGAGAACGCAGGTGGACTAAATCTTGTGTAGGAGATGCAATCTGAAAGACATCTGAAAGACAAGGTGGTGGCAGGAGAGAATGTAGCCAGACAGCATTGGATGGTACTGTGTAGGACGACTCTGGTGGTGAGGAAGAGAGCATAGACAGTTAGAAGTTAGCATAGAAGTTAAAAAATGAAGACTGTTGTGAGGAATTCAGGGAGAGGTTGAGACAGGCTCTGGGTGGTCGTGAAGAACTGCCAGATGACTGGGTAAAGACAGCAACAGTGATGAGGGAGATAGGTAGGAAGGTGTTTGGTGTGTCATCTGTACAGAGGATGGATGATAAGGAGACTTTATGGTGGAATGATATAGTACAGGAGAGTATTCAGAGGAAGAGGTTGGCGAAGTTTAAATGTGATAATGAGAGACTGACGTAAGTAGACAGGAATACAAGGAGATAGACCCTAAGGTGAAGAGAAAAGTAGAAAAGGCTAAACAGAAGGCATATGATGAGCTGTATGAGAGGTTGGACACTAAGGAAGGAGAAAAAATCTGTATCGACTGTCGAGACAGAGGGATACATCTGGGAAGGATGTATAGCAGGTTAGGATGATATAAGGACAGGGATTGGACTAACAAGTAAGGAGACTGCTGAGAAGATGGAAGGAGTACTTTGAGGAGCTGATGAATGAAAGAAATGAGAGGGAAACAAGGGTGGAGGAGATGGAATGTATGGAACAGGAAATTCGAAAGATCGGTGAAGATGAAATGAGTAAAGTTTTGAAGAGGGTGAAGAATGGAAAGGCAGTTGGTCCTGATGACATACCGGTAGAGCTAAGGAAGTGTCTAGGAAAGAGGGCAGTGGAGTTTTTGACAAAACTGCTCAACATAATCTTGGACAATGAGAATGCCTGGAATGGAAGTGCCAGTTTTTAAGGACAACAGTGATGTGCAGAGTTGTAGAAACTACAGAGGGATAAAGCTGATGAGCCATACAATGGAGAGTAGTGGAAGCGAAGCTAAGAGGAGAAGTGATGATTTGTGAGCAGCATAAATGTTTCATGCCAGGCAGACACCATGTTTGCTTTGAGAACACTGATGGAAAAGTATAGAGGAGGTCATTGCACTGATGAGTTGCATTTTGTCTTTATGGATCTAGAGAAAGCCTATGATAGGCTGCCGAGGGAAGAACTGTGGTATTGTATGAGGAGGTCAAGAGTGGCAAAGAAGCATGTTAGACAGGTGCAGGATATGTGTCAGCGCAGTATGACAGTGGTGAGGTTCACTGTAGGAGTGAAGGATGGCTTCAAGGTGGAGGTGGGACTGCATCAAGGATGGCCCCTTTCTTGTTTGCTGGTGATGAACAGACTGATAGATGAAGTCAGGCAGGAATCTCCATGGACGATGATGTTTGCGGATGACATTGTGATCTGCAGTGAGAGCAGGGAGCAGCTGGATGAAACCTGGAGAGGTGGAGGTATGTGCTAGAAAGAAGAGGACAGAAACTCAGTTGCAGTAAGACAGAACGTGTGTGAATAAAAGGGAGTAGACAAAAGCGGTTTGCAAATATTTTGCACAGAAGTATTTTGACGCACATGAATAGCATAGTCTGATGCACTATGTTAAATGACACTGCAGCGAGAAACTTCATGTGAATGACAAAAGCTATTTAAAGACAAAACATCACTGATGAGCAGATTTGCAGCCCTGCTCACAGAAATGAGTGCCAGAGCCATGGGAATCTTAAGGTGAATCAGTGTGTTCATTGCAGCCTTTCTTTGTTTAATTTAAGACATTTCTTATGTTTTTATTATTTTTATTGTATTTGACATAAAATGTATTTCAGTTTCACAAAGAAATGTGCAGCATTCTTTTGCTTTGTATGATACTATCAGGTTCGGGGTACAGAGGATCCAATAGTACAGAGTTACACAGGTGGCTTTCTAAATCAATCGTCGTTTTGATTAACAAGGTCAAACCGGGAATTCAAAACTAGGCAAAGGTACAGACAAAAATTAGGCAAACTCAGGCAAACGGAACAATGATCGAACACAAGGAGACTCACAAGGAAGATACGCTGGACTGCTCACTAAGTAGACAAGACAATCTTGCACAGGAGTAATGGAATACAGGGGTTGAATACACGAGGGAGAGGTAGACAATTGGATACAGGTGAGACACATTAGGGAGAAGGAGTAATCACACACACCTGAGGGACAAGACTAGACAGGAAATGGGGAATAGACACAACAGGATTTCAAAACGAGAGGAAACACTAAATGACCCTAACAGACAGACACCTTATACTAGCGGACCCTGACAGATACAGGAGGGGACATAGTCAATGTCTTAGTTTTTCCCTGAAGTTGTCTTTAAGATAGAAGATATTTTTTTTTCTCATTTACAAGAAATGGAAATGTGCATTGTTTTTAGTAGGTAAAGTTTCTAACTTCCCTAGTTCCAACATAAATTTAATAAAGAAAATATTTGAGAAATTGCAGTATTTTTTCAATTTTTCTGTGAAATAATAAAGTGACACCTTTTCATTTATTTATTTTTTTTTTAAATCTGATCTGTATCGTAATTGTGAATCGAATCAAGTGTTTAGTGAATCGTTACATCCCTACCCACGAAAGAGACGGTTAATCTTTGCTTGGCACTCTTCATCATATAGCTAAGTCCTTATGTATCATAGATGTAAAAGTAGAACTAGTCATTTGGAAAATTCAACTTAGTGATTGCAATGAATATTTGCTTGCCGGTTCCATAAACAAAAAAAGTTTCTGTTTTCTCTCTGGCCCTGTCCACTTGTTATTGCTTGCCCCGTAGACGTTGCATTAATAATAATTCAATAACTTTCTCTGAACTTGAACTTTTATGAATATTAAACCTCCATGGATCAAAAATTTATAATTGATCAGGTAGAAGCAGGATAAGTCTTGTTAAACATTTTTTTTTATGTTGGTGGTATATTGGGGAAAATTCTTTTTGAACTGCACTGGAATTTGCAGATACATTTATGATACATTCATTGGAGTTACTGAGCACTGAGTAGGGCTGCACAACAATTTCAGCGACTACACTACAATGTGCACAGGTGCAATCACCGCACTACAGTATGTGTGATGTCAAGTGAGGCAGTATAGCTCAAACACTTTACACTCTTTGCTAAAGCTTTCCATCTTATTGCTAGGTCTGTCTGTCAAGGTCTGTCAAGGAGCTGTTTGAATAACAATCTGAGTTGACAGTGGCAAACACAAGCACTTTAAATGGAAGTAGTTTGACAGTGAGCAATTCCCCACAGGGATTACACTGTAGCCAGCTGCTGGCTGCTGCGGCTTTGCTCAGTACTGGACCAATTTCAAAAGCTGCTGTCCCCATTTAGTCACTCAGACTAAAAAACATGCGGAAATAATTGCATTAAAAAAGCACAGGGTGCCCCTAAAAGTCAGACTCTGTCTTGAAATTATGAGTTAGTTAGTACACAAGTTGTGTACTAACTAACAAAAATGGCAAAATGGCTACAAAACATCTATTTCTTGCTTGTACAATGCAATATTAACAGAAATGCAATTCATCTAGTTTAAAATCTACTGTAATGTCAGTTTGTATTTGGTTTCATTTATTGTAGAACATCTCCAAATACACTGCAGGGTAGCAGACTTAAGCAATTTAAATGATTTCACTACAGAGTTAGCAGTGTGGGTAACTACAATTCCAAGATGAAACAATAAGCTGTTTTTACCATTTAGAACGTTTCCACGAATATATCTAAAATACGTTTATGCTAATTTGAAAAATGAAGAAATGTCCTCTACATTGTCAGGTTCATAGCTAAATATTTGGACAGTGACTCAATTCTGCTCTGCAGAGGCTTGTACATACACAGAATTGGGATGCCTGCAGGATTGGCGTAGTAGCTGGTCATTCATTAGAAAACACACATACAACACACATGAGTAGGAACATAGGAACTGTTCATGAGAATGTGGCGAAACACTCCTTATTATGGTAGTATGTACAATTACTTTTCAGCCTCTAAGTATGGATGCTTTATGCAGAAAATGTCTGAAATTTCTAAATGGATAAAACAATTTCTGTTAAACCTCTTAAATCAAAACTGAAAGTGTAAACCTCAAACATATCTTGATTGCTTCATTTATAATCCATTATGGTTGAGATAGAGTGTGAAAAAAAAAAAATGCTGTCATTTTGTACGTACTTGCTCAGGTGGTAGAGTGATCAGAAGGTTCCTGGTTCGATTCCAGACCCCGAAGTTAACATGTCAATGTGTCCTTGTGCAAGACACTGAACCCCAGATTGCTCCTGATGCACCATCAGTGTATGAGTATGTGAATGGCTCCTGAGAATAGGTGGAACCCTGCGAGGTTGTCACTGCAACCAGTGTATGAATGGGTGAACGCAAAACCTGTAGTGTAAAAGTGCTTTGAGTTGTCTAAATGACTAGAAAAGCACTATATAAACACTGGACATTTTACATTTTTACTTATGGACCTGACAAAACTAACAAACAATAAGGAAATATCATACTTAAGTGTCAGTCTAACTGACTCAATTGAATGACCTAAAAGAAATTGTTTGTGTATGGCATCCATTGTCTGAAACCTGACAGTGTACCATTTAATCGTGCAGCTTCTTTATCATGGTAATGTGACTTACATCCGTTGCGCAGATAATCACACGGCTGAAGAATCTAATGCAAGGGTTAACTCATTCTTAGTTGTAAACAAGGAGAATATCCGGCATTAATCCACACTGCTGTTGTCATAGAGATAGGAACTGAGCCAGTGGGCTGAGACTTCAAGAAATCACATCAACATCTGGGCTGACTTAATGCTTACTTAGTTTCATTACGTATCGTCAGCTGTGTTGTTAACGTAATCACTAATCCGGGATGGTTTAATCACGTCCACCTCAACCAAATGAAGGCGCTTGAAACTCTGCTTGTCAACACTGTTCATTATCTTGGCTCTATTTTTATATCTCTTCTTTTTCCACCCTATTTGAACAGGATACAAAAAAGGCACAGAATTTAATGAAAAGAGGTGAAATGGCGGCCAACAAATTAAGTACTCTTCTGTAATTGCAGTAATGATCACTCAAAAATCTCCAAATAATTTATTGGTCATAATCCCTATTATTACTGTACATGAATTCACAAAGGAGCTTTCAGAGCCTTAAATATCAAATTTTGCATATTAATTAGCCTAAAACAGGAGGACAGAGCCAATGTTGTCGAAGAGTTAATCTACCTTTTTTTTTTCCGAGACATCAGAAGTAAGTGCAAATGTGTTGTAATCAATACAAGATGAAGCAGCAATTGACATTAAATTCTTCCTTGTGTGGTGCCTTAACTTGGCTGATAGAGCATGTATGGAGGCTCAGCAGTGGTCTGTTTCCATTTCCCGTCACTCTGCAGCAGTTATATCAAATAAAGGCTCCATAAAAAAACCCAAAATAAGCTCAAAAAGACCATCATTTACTCAGACTAAACTTTAGGAAGCTCATGCTCCCAACCATTTAGCTTTAGATTTACTTGTACTCCATGTATTGTCACGCCCCTACTAACTAGCTAGCCTCAGCCTGCCCTATCTCACAATACATCTTTGTACCTGTAGAGGTGATGGGGAGATAGTTCCTAGGTACATGGCAAGTTTGCTAAATTTCACAAGCTCCCCTAGTAATTGCCTTTATAAGTAAACAAATATTGTACACCCATTTTCCATGCTAAAGAGAAAAATACAACCATACACCTTCTGAATCCAAGTGTCTCTCTCTTACTACATTGTAAAACACACAATGACTATTAATATTCTGCAGTCACATTTGATTTCCCCTTATTAAATCCTCAATTCACAGAGTCAGATGTGAAAATATTCAACCTACACACTATTTTGAATCACTGCTTAATGCCATTGTTGTGTCATTGTGCCATTTTTATCTCTCCTGTTCCAGTCTGCTGTGTCCTGTAGTTCCTGATGTCTAAGGCTGCACACTCACACTAGGACATCTGTACCATGCTCAAACACCATTGACTTGCAAATTCTGCATTATTTGACTAGTGTGAGCGCTCAGCAACGTGCTCAAACACCGCACTTTTCCTTGGCCCTGGCACTTTTGGAAGAGGTTTGTTTTGGCATAGTATGGTTGTCCATTGATGAGTGAAAGCATGTGTACGCAACATGGACATGAAACCTAACAGAATGCCTCCTTAGTCTCCTGCTGTCTTTGCAAAAATCGATTATCGTGTTGCATAATTGATAAATCCACGAATGTGAGCAGACCATATCTAAACAAAAAAGATTCCAAGTAAGCCACAAAGTCAGTAAAGTTGCTGTAATGTTCTCCCAATGTGATGACGTAATTACAAGTAGTAATCGTGCTCAGGCATGGTTGTGCTTAGAGCTGTGTGAGTGCAGGCTAGCGAGGAAGTGGTCAGGGGGGATAATCATCCTTCGGCATTGCACAAAACAACTGGGTCAAGTGTGAGATTGCCCCTTAGTCTTTTTTGAAGCCATTGGGGTGACCATTGTGAAAAAGGCAGATGTCAGAGCAAAATGGCCACTAGCTCCAATTCTGAGCTAACAGAGGCCATAGCTATGACCAAAGCTCCCTACCTGTCAGTACAGTGACAGTAGTGGGTGGTAGGGCTCCACAATACAGTCAATAAGGCAAATTTTTTTTATATTGATTGCAACGTGGTACACAATTGTAATTACCTTTTTGCTTCACAATTTCATTTTCAACGAAACAACTATTAAAATCATGATGACATGAAATTTGCTCAGGTTTGTACCGAAAAAGCATGTTTTCTTATATCTGGAGAACAAGGCTTTAGCCTCCGGCATCTGTTTAGCACTATAATGCTTCATTTTTATAATGTGTATTTTACCTTTAAGAAAAAATTGTTGCTTCATGCAAATTGGATATTTCACTCAGCCATACTTGATTAAACAAGTAATTGTGCAGCCCTAGTTGGAGGTTAGATAAACTGTCCCTAGTTTGGGAGATACCAAAACTATAAGATTCTGCCTATAGTTTGCTTTTTTTTCCTGTCCATAAAGTACTTCATTTACTAATATATCGTTTTGGCACAAAGTGCCTTAATCTCATTCTTTTGCACTATGTGTTGCCTCAAATTACTGTGTATTTTTTTTTCAGCAGCATCTTCTGGTTTTATTCTTGTGTTGACCTGGGTGGTCTTAGGAAGGATCATTTTCAGATAATCAGCTGGTCACAGTGTTTGTTTTTAACAACACCTGTCTGAGCTGCCTCTAGCACATCAAGCGTTAACTTGGACAGCGAGGTCTTCAGGGATTAAAAGGTCACACACCATTTCAGGATTAAGATTGGTCTCTAACCACTTCACTTAGTCAGTTGTGACTTTGCATTTGTAAAGACAGAGCGGCTGACCGAGTGCCATAAATATAATCTGTGAGTCAGAGTCAGAATTTCCAAGACGGCAAATCGTTGGTCAGATGGCATCTTTTGGACCGAGTGGTTTCCTGGAAGAACTCTGGAGTTTTGGATTAAAACATGATGCAGGAGGTGAGCTGCCAATTTACTGCTGTGAGGAAATTACAAAGCACGTTGAGTATGTAAACAACAACCAACACTGTTTGGTATGGTGTAATCAACCTGTTGGTACAAAATGTGTGTTTTTGTGTCCCTTAGTAAGGAAGGATATTTTAATTTTTGTGAGGTGCCAAGAAAACAGTAATTTTAATTGATGCAGCAATCGTTTATATTCTTTTTTAATGTTCTCTAATAATATCTTACTGCCAAAAAATATGTTTAATTGTCTCATGTTGCCTGGCCAACACCACACCACAACAACTATCTATCATTTCTGTTTTTAACATCAACAAAAAGCAATCATTTAAGCTACAGTTATTTTTACTTATTAATATATGGAATAATTTCTCTTTATCATTTAAAAATGATTTAGTTAATGGGGTGATAGAAAATAAAGCCAAGTTCCCAGAGACCAAGGAGTGTCTTAAAATATATTATTTAATCTAACTCCAAAAGCTAAACTTAATAAATTAAAAAGTAATACAAAAGAAAATGTTTACATGAGTAGAAAAAATGTTTTGCTTGATAAATGACTTGATTTATTGTTTATTAAAATTACAATATCAAAATTAAACATATCAGCAGCTTTTTAAAAAAATAATTAAATCTGCACTTGGAAACTTTCTTTTTTTGGTGGGATCAGATAAAAAAGCTATATGTCCGAATCATCTTTGCTTGAGTGAACTGTAATAGGAATTATCACTGCATTCTTTTTTTTTTACTATAGACAGTGATTAATTCAGTAAATCATTAATTGATTGCTCAATTAATAATGAAATGATTGTCATTTCATGTGCTTATCAATTTTTTTTAAAGGAGCATTATAACCTTGCTTCATCAAAAAATTAGGAATAAATTTCAAGTTACACTATGATTTTTGTGTTGATTTACTTAGTTGACTTGAGTCCTCAGGAAAAGCAATTAAGATCTTATTGTTCATTATCATATAGTTTCATGTTACAATCTGAAAACTTAACATGACGAACTACCATGTATGTCAAATGACACTTTGTTTTCTTTACATGAGGAGCACTCATGACTTTGCTTTCTACTCATTTCCTGACTTGAAGTAGAGAACCATACAGCCAACAGCCAGTTAGATTCATTTGAGCGTGTCGCACAATTGCTGGATTGCATTTGGCAAGGCCCCCATTGCACATTGTACTCTTGGCAAAGACTAACTACCCATTGGCACAGGGGCGATCCAAATCCCCAAAAGAGACAGATCAGCAGAGGCCGTGTTTGATAGAGAGTTATGCTCTCTGCAGACTTGGATGTGGCTTAGAAATGCTGTGCAAGAAGAATCACAAGGGGCCAAAGGAGTTAAAACCCAAGTGGGAAGATCGTGCATAAACTTTAAGGAAGTGTCGACCTAGCTAAGTGACCTTGCTAAGCGTATTTTTTCTCCCTGATGCTGACTTTTCAGCTATTGGTAAAATATTTCTTTGGAAGACAAGAACAGATTCTTGCCCTACATAATTAGTAAATCCAAGCCTGTTCTGCACACTTAGATCCAGGCTGTGCCCATCCTTCGGGCCATGCTGCTGTAATCGTGCATATAATTTCTCAGCAGCTTTTCCAAACAGTGAGGTAGCAAGATCAGGCTTGGCTGTTGCCCTGAGTAATGGATGAGTTTGTGTAGCTCGCCATGAGCCTTCCTTCGCTCTGCCCTTGAACCGAGCCTCTGAACAAGCAGAAAATCCCTGTAATTGCATTACTGTTGTCCAACTGTGCACACTGTGCAATAACCGCTCCCTCCTGACTGGCCTTTTAGCTTGATTTATTGCCTTGACATCCATCCATCCATGCATTTTCTACCGCTTATCCTGTTAGGGGTCGCGGGGGGTGGGGTGAGTGGGGGGCTGGAGCCTATCTCAGCCTCTTCAGGCGAAGGCAGGGTACACCCTGGACAAGTTGCCAGTTCATCGCAGGGCTGACATATAGAGACAAACAACCATCCACACTCACATTCACACCTAAGGGCAATTTAGAGTGACCAATTAACCTAACCCCCAGTTTGCATGTTTTTGGACTGTGGGAGGAAGCTGGAGTACCCGGAGAGAACCCACGCAGGCACAGGGAGAACATGCAAACTCCACACAGAAACGCCCTGACCCGGAATCGAACCCAGGACCTTCTTGCTGTGAGGCGACAGTGCTAACATCTGCACCACTGTGCATTTTCATCTTATTTCAGAAATGCAGACAACGCAGATATCCTTCAATAACAGCTTGGCTTGGATTCAGAGTCTGCTGTTCTCTCTCTTTCTTAACTGTCAACTTGTGCTATGAAGTCAGTGATATACTCATTGGGTCCAGGTTTGGTCACAGGAACCTTTCTGAGGGCTCTTTACCAAGTCAGCTAATATAAGGTTTCAGTGGCATTGTAATTATCCCTGGTGGATGATGGCAGTGGTCTGAGTGCACCAGGAGGCTGATTGCCTCCCTGAACTGAAGAGGTTGACAGACAAAAATAAAGCCTGTCAGTTAGGTGAGCGCCATAAATCAAGCACAATCATTTTTTTCATAAAACACAGTGCCCCGGAATTTTCTGTTGTGATTGTGAAAAACAAGAAATGAGCAGTGATTCAAATTTGCCACAGTGTCCTGTAAGTAATGTTGCATCTTCTCACTCTACTGATGTTTGTTTAGTGAAATATCTGTGCTATTTGTTTGACGATTCACACTGCATGCTTGGTTTTTCCTGTCCAGTTTTGGGTGTTGGCTTCATATTTATCTCCCTGACAACAGCTGCTGTTTTTGTTATTGTTTTTGACCCTGACACTGCTACCACCTCTCCAGCTTTTACCTGCACACACCCATTGTGTCAGGGTCCGCTAGTACCAAGTGTGTCTGTTAGGGTCATTTAGTGTTTCCCCTCTTGTTTTGAAATCTCGTTGTGTCTATTCCCCATTTCCTCTCCAGTCTCGTCCCTCAGGTGTGTGTGATTACTCCTTCTCCTTAATGTGTCCCACCTGTGTCCAATTGTCTACCACTCCCTTGTGTATTTAACTCCCATGTTCCCTTCCTCCTGTACCAGATTGTCTTGTGCATTGTCTAGCGTGCAGATCCGAATGACATCACCAGTGCAAGATGGCAGCGCTTGCATCCTGGATATTTTGGCTTCATTTTTGTACAGAGGTAGAAATTACAACGCATTCTCCATCTTTATTTTTGTCATTGGTTGGATCTCATCAGGATAGAGCCAAGCTAATGTGTATGCCGCAAGCAAAAAAAACAAAATGGCGTCGTCTGCAATGCCAGAGTTTAGGATTCACAATGGTAGTCCATAAGCCAATGTAAGATGATCAGTGGGTTTAAACTTGGTATGAGGGATGCAAGATTTAAAAATTTCATGATTCAATTGTGATTCTTGGGGGACACAGTTTAGTTCAAAACCAATTCAAAATTTCAAAACAGTTCTTGATTAAGGATCAGTTCTCAATTTTCTCTTTTCATTTCACGGTAATAGACACCTATATAAGTGTCAAAAAACAATAATACTTACAACTCAATGTAAACCCCAAGTAAGAGTTACTTTCCTTTGCTTAAAAAAATTAATTGAATAACTTAAGATAATAAATATAGATAAACTGCAAGGTGTAAAACAAGTAAAAGAACTCTTTATATAAAAAGTTTTGTAACTGGGCTCTGCTGTGTGTCTCACACACCAAAAGTCATCATAATCTACGACGGTGTAGGGGCCCAGATCTTTTGAAATGAAATACACTGTGGACTGAGTTATTTTCACTGCCTGTTCTGAATTGGCTAGAAGTTTAGAATAGTGTTAGAGAGTTTTTTTTTTTTTTTTTTCATTTATTTTCAATCAATTAATGGCCTATGGTCTATGAAATGTCAATGAAAAATAATAAAAGAATAACACTATTTTACATTTTCCAAAAGCCCAAGGTGACCTCTTTATCTGAATTGTTTTGTCCAGCCAACAGTCCAAAATGATTTTTACTGCACTACCATAATGGAGAATATTCATTTGTTTGAGCTCCAGCTCAGTAAGTACATTTTTAATATTTTAACAAAGTTTATCTTTTCTTTTTGTACTACTCCTTCCTCCATGTCTTTCCTCTTTTCGTCTGCTGGATGAAAATGCTGCATGTATGATGCACAGAACTGGGAATTCTAAAGCAATGTCGAACACCAGGGAATATCTTAATCAGAAATGTTTTAATCAGAAACAGGTCAGAAACCGGAATCCAATAAACCAAGCGAAAGTACCAAATCACAAGACTAAACTCAGAGACCAGAGGACAATAAGAGGCTCATACATAAAGAAACACACTAGGATAGATAATGCTTGATTTAATGATTGGAGAAGGAAACTGGTGACGCTGTTTGTTCTCATCCCGTAGATGATATATTGCATCTGTTGCAATATATCCTTGCAGATTGCCGCATGTGACGTGATGATCTACATTTACTCAAATTTCTCTGTGTGAGCAGTCATGCTGTGTGTAATCATTATCAGCAAGAGGCTCTATTATGGAGTTATGAATGGATACTATTGAGTTTCTGGAAAAGTATCAGTTGCTAAATGTCAGTAATCCAACACCGGTATTTGGCAAATTGAAATGACTTTTCTCCGGTTGATGATTCTCTCTGCAGTCAGATTCCCCCCTGCCCTTACCCTTCAAACACAAGGAACCAGGGAATAAGTGCCATTTTACTGTAAAGTTGTCCTAACTAATTCATTTGTTTGGTCTTTGCACTTGAAAACTGGGACATACTGTATGTGGAAACTGGGGAGCAGAAGGTTCATGACAGTAAAGTAGCTCTGCTCTTGGCTGGCAGAGTGGCCTCTCATGCTCGTTGGCCATCTGCAACCCTTAGAGCCCGCACTTAAAAACTCAGAAATAAAAGTAAGACCACGTAAAATGTCATAAGCTAGCATCAGAAGTCATTTCATCTGATTGGCAGAGTGCCACTAGCTCTAAATATTAAGCCTCAACAATAGAAGATTAGAGCAGAGGGACCATCAAGTCTCTATTTTCGATGTTTCGTTTCGTTGTGTCGTTGTAGCTCACATTGCAATGACAATAAAGCTTATTCTATTCTATTTGTCCATAAAAGACAAGTGAGATACACTATCTTTACAGCCGTACTGTCCCTACCATCATGCACTGTTTGCTGTTCAATTTACAACTTTAACGAAGTTTAACCTTAAAATAGCATTTGAACAAGAAGGATTACAAGAAGGAGATAAAAAGACAACTGAAGTTCTGTATCAAATCAAACTGACATGAAATTATGTGCAAATAATTGCACTCAATAGAAACCCTGTATGTCCTGGACAAACAGGACAAGAAACAGTAGACTACAGCTGCTAATAGTGTGTTGATAATAATTTGACCTCATGAGCTCTTGTTAAACTCTATTATAAGGTCTTAAAATGATAAATGTTTCTCAGACGGCTGTTTACAATGTATGGAACCCTCTACTCAGACTGAGGATGAATTAAACTGCCTTAGTAATCCACCTTATTTTAACTTATTTACCTTATTTTAAGGAACATAACATAACTTAACATCATACACTGAAAAAAATTAAATTACTTCAAGCAATAAAGTCCCAGTCTTTACATTGATAGGAGTCAACCCCATGTCATCTAGGTGACAGCCCTGTACCTTATTCACAGCTATATTGCTTTTAGAGTTGTAGTGCATGACTTTGTCACTGTTTGTATTTTGTTAAAGGGGGCTGAGTGTAAATAGCATATTTACTCTCTTCACTTGGGTGCAAATAGATACTCTGTTACTTAAATCAGCAATTAAACCCAATTATTTGTTTTCGCTTTATAATATAAAGGAAAAAATGTTGTGTTACGTCCAAATGTCAACCCAAAACCCTGTATTTTGTTGTTACCTGCCAGTAGGGGTATAGGTCGCAACACAAAAAGAGCCGGAGGGCATGGATAAACAGTGCAACAACCCGGGACAAAATAACAAATAAAACATGAACTCTCTTTCCGTGATATAACTAATTAAACCCTCAACATAAAAGTAAAAGAACATAAGGATAGTGCCCCGACTCACTAGCTGTAATCAAAAACCTAAATGAAAAACCTAAGTGACTATGTACAACGATCTACAAGTGTGGAACAAATGAACCATCAGCTAAACTAAACTAAACTAGTGATCAACCAAAAGCAAACACTAAGGAGAAGTTTGATGAAAAGAATTTGCGAGACAGAAACCGAGCTGATGATGTCACAGAGGACCGAGGGGATTCCTCTGCTTGGCAGGCAGGTTAAATGCTTTGACTCCCTAACCAAACCCCCAAATCAGCCAATCAGCAGCAGCGACATCCTCATTTGTCATCCAATTGGTGTACGTGTCACCTGCCAAAGATCCTAATGGATGTGAAGAGAAC
This sequence comes from Mola mola, assembly GCA_001698575.1. Classification (NCBI taxonomy): domain Eukaryota; kingdom Metazoa; phylum Chordata; class Actinopteri; order Tetraodontiformes; family Molidae; genus Mola; species Mola mola. The sequence goes on along the minus strand of KV751329.1, from coordinate 641,590 downwards.
TCTCACTCTCCAGCCTAATAAAGCAAACGAACGTTCATCGTTAATACACAAACATCATTAATTAAACATTAGTGTGCTGTAGTTTGCTATATATACATAGTAACGAGAAATATAAAATACCCACAACTGAGAACCTTAAGCCAGTTTGGCATTTTTGATATTAAATGACTATTAAAATAATTGCCTATTAATTTTCTGTTGAACCAATAGTTCAGCTGCTCAATTCAGCTCTGTATGTTGATAACAAACATGTAGTTAGAAACAATAAGGATAAAAATAGGATAACTTGCCAGCGATTGCCAGCGTTCCAGTACAACTTATGTCTTTTGTGCAGCTCAGCTAATGGTCACTTTTCTTTATGTGATTTTTGGCACTTGTCAGGCTCAAGTTGATGTTTTTGCTTGAGAAAGTTAAGAGTCTGAGATGCTCCTTTTTGCTGTAACACTTCATGCATTATTATGTAGTCTGGGGCGAATTTTAAATTTTGCTGTTATGTTCATTATGTACTGTAAAATAACCTAAATTATTATGTTAGTATGACCATTAACAATATTTTGCACATCCTCTATCCAGATAGCAAAAAACTTCAGAAACATCTTTACCATACAACATTGTAATTTCATCGCTGAAACACAAACTATACAAAAAACCACGAAATTTAAAGGTGCCTTTTATAAAATAGGGCCATGAGTTAAGTAAAAAAAATGAATTATCATTATAATCACAAAATGTTAAGGAAAAGTCTGTATAGTGTAGTCAAGGAATAGATGTTAAAGTTAGCTAATCAGCTACTCAGTCACAAACACAATCAGGTCAGTTCCATGGTTAACTTTGTAGCTATTAAATCTCCATTGACAAATGTTTTTGGGGCCACTTGTTGGGTAATAAACACAACTTTGATATGTCAGGCATATGGGAAACTTTTTAGCGTTGCATAATTAGCTTAATTTGAGTCTAATATTGTCCTTAAATTGCTTTTTAATTAACATTGTTTGTTGACCAGGTACACACACTGTTTTTTTATACTGTGCACATGCAGCTGTTTGCTGTCATTGGGACTCAGGCAAAACAGCTGAGAGGGGATCATTCTCTGTGAGTCTGTTACTACACAATGAGCTCTTAATAGAAAATATGAATAATTAATGATCTTATAGTAGCTTAAAAGATTCTAAATATTTGAATCACTCCTGCTGAGATGATGCTTATCAGATAAACCCTGAGAGAAACAATTGCTGTTGGGAAGAAATAGACATTGTGTCAATCTCCCTCAACAGCAGACAGCCTTTAAGACAGCGTCAGCCATCAATTCTCAATATGATTGTTTCTGACAGGTACACTCTACGCCCACAAATATTCATGCTCTCAGCTTCTTAATGTTTGATAAAAACAGCTTTTTCTTTATTCAGTTTGACAAATCTTCTAAACCTTTGCAGCGGAGTACAGAGCTTTACCAAGCTGTTTCTGGGAGTTTATGGAGGTGTTCCCCCTCGTCCCAAGTTTGCTGACTCCAGACAGAGAAGTGAATATTGTAGTGTTTAATCCTTTATTCTTGTGGGGATTATGTTCCATTTGATATCAGACATGCATTAGTCAAATGGGTTTTGACTGCTTTCCCATTGCAGTCATGCGTATAAGTACATGTGTACAGATGTACACATGCATGTACAGACATTTACATCCACACACACTGATTAACATTGGGTTTTGCATTGGAATTGATAATTGTGCCCTAGTTCTAATAACGTAAGTGGCTAAAAAGTGGGGCTCCTTCGTTTTGTTGTTGTTTGCAGATTCTTGTCCTCATGAGAAGAATCAAATTCTATTTTTGAGCAAGATTAAGATTCTCTCTGATGCTCTGTGCCACAATGATGCAGTATCATGCCAACAGAGAAGATTAGTGTTCATTTGACCTGGATTGACGGATTTTCTTTTCATATGCCACTGCTGATGAGGATGATACAATGAAAGTAGCATTTAACAAAAGCATCATTTTTTGGATATCAAATCAAATCAAATTTTATTTGTATAGCCCGAAATCACAATTTACACATTATCTCACTGGGCTTTGACAAACTGTACAGATGTGACATCCTCTGCCCTTAGACCCTCAAACCGGGTGAGGAAAAACTTAAAAAACCCTAAACAGGGAAAATAAGAAACCTCAGGAAGAGCCACAGAGGAGGGATCCTTCTTCCTAGGACGGACAGACGTGCAATAAATGTCACTTGTACAGAACACAAAAACATGATAACAACAGTTCATTTAGAATGCATAAAACATCCATGAGTCCAGAGTCTGTGGATTCTATGAGCCCGGATGTATGGAAAGTCTAGTGATCCAGACGCAGGTAGACTCTGTTGGTCCAGGAGTCATTGTACTCCATGTAGGAAGATCTGAGTGTTGCTGAGTCCAAGAGTATGTAGAATCTGTAAATCCAGGGATATGTGAAGTGTAGTGGTCCAGAAGCAGGTGTAGTCTATTGATCCAGAAGCCATTGTGATCTGTGGGTCCCGATTTGCACTTGGAAATCCAGCCTAGGATCCAAGTCACAGGATCCAAGTCACAGGATCTCCTTTCCTAATGTGGCCAGGGGGCATCAGGCAGGACCACAGCAGCACCTCCCACCGCGACCTAGAAAAACCTGCAGGATGGTAAAGCACAACGACTCCGGGGAAGAAGTAAAGTTAGTGTAAGGATATGGACATTTACAGGAGCAGAGAAGGAGTCGGAGTCAGAGGGGGGAGAGAAGAAAGCTCAGTGAATCATGGAGTGTTCCCCCAGCAACCTAAGCCTATAGCAGCATAACTAAGGGCTAGATAGGCCAGCCTTAACTATAAGCTTTATCAAAAAGGAAGGTTTTAAGCCTACTCTTAAAATCAGAGAGTGTGTCTGCCTCCCGTACCAAGACTGGAAGATAGTTCCACAGGAGAGGAGCTTGATAGCTGAAAGCTCTGCCTCCCATTCTACTTTTGGAAATTCTTGGGATCACCAATAACCCTGCATCCTGGGAGCGTAAGGTTCTGGATGGGCGATAGGGTACTATGAGCTGTTCAAGATAAGATGGTGACTGACCATGAATAGCTTTGTAGGTGAGAACAAGGATTTTAAATTCTATTCTGAATTTAACTGGGAGCCAGTGCAGAGAAGCCAGTATGGGGGAAATATGGTCTCTGATATTAGTTCTAGTCAGTACACGCGCTGCTGCATTTTGGATTAACTGAAGAGTTTTTAAAATTTTGTTAGGGCAACCTGAAAATAAAGAATTACAGTAGTCCAGCCTGGAAGTAACAAACGCATGAACTAGTTTTTCTGCATCTTGTTGAGACAGGATGTGCCGGATTTTAGCAATGTTACGGAGGTGAAAGAAGGCGGTCCTTGAAATCTGTTTAACATGTGATTTAAAAGACAGCTCCTGGTCAAAGATAACACCCAGGTTTCTGACAGTGGTGCTGGAGGCCAAGGCAATGCCATCCAGATTAACTATGTTGCTGGATAATGAGTCTCTAATGTGTTTGGGGCCCAGCACAATGACTTCAGTTTTGTCAGAGTTTAACATTAAAAAGTTATGAAACATCCAGTTTTTAATGTCCTTAAGACATGACTGTAGATTAGCTAACTGATGGGTTTCATCTGGCTTCATTGATAAGTATAGTTGTGTGTCATCTGCATAACAGTGAAAATGTATGGAGTGCTTTCTAATAATTTTACCTACAGGAAGCATATATAGAGTAAATAGTAATGGTCCAAGCACAGAACCTTGTGGGACTCCATGACTAACCTTGTCATATCTTGATGATTCATCATTAACATGAACAAAATTATATCTATCAGATAGGTAGGACTTAAACCATCTTAGAGCAGATCCTTTAATGCCAATTTGGTGTTCCATCCTCTGTAGTAAGATGTGATGATCGATAGTGTCAAAAGCTGCACTAAGATCTAATAAGACTAGTATAGAGATAAGTCCTGCATCAGATGCAGTGAGGAGGTCATTTGTAACTTTTACCAATGCCGTTTCTGTGCTGTGATGCTTTCTAAAACCTGACTGAAACTCTTCAAATAGACTATTATACTGAAGAAAGCCACATAGTTGTTTCGCTACTGCTTTCTCTAGAATCTTTGAAAGAAAGGGGAGGTTGGATATTGGTCTATAGTTGGCTAAAACTTCTGGGTCTAGGGTAGGTTTTTTTAGGAGCGGTTTAATTACAGCTACTTTAAATGACTGGGGCACATAACCTGTTACAAGGGATAGATTGATAATGTTTAGTAGTGGATTTCTAATTAGGGGTAAAACCTCTTTGAGCAACCTAGTAGGTATGGGGTCTAGTATACAGGTTGATGATTTAGATGAAGATAATGTTGTCGTTAGTTCCTTAAGGTCAATTGGATGGAAGCTTTCCAAACACACATCAGGACTAATAACAGCCTCTATAATTCCTGTTGCTGAACTGGAATCTGTGGAGTGTAGGATATTTTCTCTGATAAGTCTAATTTTATTATTGAAGAAGTTCATAAAATCATTACAGGTGAGGGCTCTAGGAATGCATGGTTCAATAGAATGATGGCTCTCAGTCAGCCTGGCTACAGTGCTGAAAAGGATCCTGGGCTTATTCTTGTTTTCTTCTATCAACGCTGAATAGTAGTCTTTTCTTGCTCGGCGAAGGGCCTTCCTGTATACTTTAAGGCTATCCTGCCAGGCCATGTGTGGCTCTTCCAGTTTAGTGGAACGCCATTTCTTTTCAAGTTTATGAGTTTTCTGTTTTAACTTGCGAGTGTTAAGATTATACCACGGAGCTAGTCTCTTTACTGGTTTTGTTTTCTTTTTAACTGGGGCAATGGAATCGAGTGAAGCACGTAGAGAGCCGGCAGTGAAATCGGCAAGGTGATCAAGCTGGGAGGGGCTAAATTTAAGATATGACTCCTCTGTTATTTTGGGATATGGCACTGAAATTAATGCAGAGGGAATAATTTCTTTAAAATTTTCAACAGTGTCCTCAGATATGCATCTGCTATAATAACTAGTGACTCTTGGTTTATAGTTGATGAGCAGAAATTCAAATGTTAGAAGATAATGATCTGATAAAAGCAGATTTTGCGCAGAGACATTTAAATGCTCAATTTCAATGCCATATGTCAGAACAAGATCAAGGGTGTGATTAAAAGTGTGTGTTGATTCTTGTACACACTGACAGAAGCCGAATGAATCTAATAGTGAGAGAAATGCCGTACCAAGGCTGTCGTTTTCAATGTCTGCATGGATATTAAAGTCACCTACAATAATGACTTTATCTGTTTTGAGGACCAAAGCTGAGAGAAACTCTGAAAATTCAGATAAAAATTCAGTGTAGGGTCCAGGTGCTCGATACACTATAACAAACATAATTGGAGTTTTCATGGTTGGATCGGAAATGCTAAGAATGAGATTTTCAAATGAACTAAATTTTTGTTTTGGCTTAGGGTTTATTAATAGGGCAGAATTGAAAATGGCTGCAATTCCACCACCTCTGCCAGTGTCTCTGGGAATGTGTGTGTTAATGTGACTGGGAGGAGTGGATTCATTAAGACTTACATATTCATCTTGGCACAGCCAAGTTTCAGTAAGGCAGAATAAATCAATATTGTTATCTGATATAAGCTCATTTATTAATACACCTTTAGATGATAGGGATCTGATATTCAAGAGTCCACATTTAAGTCTCTTTACTTTGTAAACTGCCTTATTAGTGGTGTTGATTGTGTTGGATATGTTGCCATTTGTACCGGAAGGAGAGATGAAATTTAATCTGCACAGTGTTAAGCCATGATTTAATATACAAATACAAAAGGAGGAAGTCTAAACGTCCGTGGCTCATTTTATTTGCATTTACAGAAGGTGATGTTGGACCAACCAACAAATCTGGTTGTCTGTGTGCTTAACTGGAATTGGCAATACGGGTCAAAATTATCTATATCTATTTTTTAAAACAAATTTAGAATTAAAGAACTATACATGTGGCTGTTCTGTAGGTTTCAGTCATATCACATGATGTTCATCAAGGGAATTTTCCCACTTTCTGAGCATCTAAAAACTAGTTATGGTTAAAATTGAATTTTTTCACATCACTGAGGTATGTTTTTAAACTGATGCTGTACTTCTAAAGTTATCCAATAAGATTTGTTTAAGCTTTATTTAAATTCATTTTTTAAAAATATAATGCTTATAAATTCCAAATATTGGAGGTGTTTTTACCTGTTTTTAGTGTTGAACATTCATTAAAACATTTTCAGCATTGATGTTTCTATCTCTGAAAAAACACACAAAAACATTTTTTTGTTGGTAAGCTAGACTTCTGATAAACATTTGGGGAAGCCTTACATAAAGTGGGATTTTGCATTTGCAGAATAAACAGTTTTCCATGTCTTTCTGCTCAAGTGTTGTTTGGAAACACTTGTAAATAGAGAAATGTTCTGCTGTTGGAATCCGGTTGATAAACACACTGTAATTCAATATAAAAGGGAGTGAAATTTCCAGACTGGAGCATATGTCAGAAAGAGTATATCTTTCATACATCAGTACATCTTTTGTAAGATGTGTGATTGACTGCCTCTGGTCCCTTCTGGCACCCACATGACAGCTGTGTGAGGTGACTGCCCCCTCTGCTGGGCGCTACAGGAACAGACGCTGCATCTTCAGCATCATCACAGCATCCCTCTTATCCTGGCCTAAATGATACATTAAAATATGAGTGGTTAATTATAAAATTTAATCTTTTTTATGAAACTTTGAATTTCTACTTCATTTATCTCACTTTTCACTTCCTTACATTTATCAGACTTGTCTATTTGCATGTATATGAGATTTTACTTAATAGGACACTTGATGCATATTTCAGTAAACAAAATTTTGCAACATGTATAAATATTTTAACCATTTTAACACAAAGCATTATTTCCAAAAGTTTTCCTTGAAACTCGTTTATGACAGTGCAGCACCAATATTCTCTTGTTTCAACATTAATATTTCTAAATACAAGATAGTTCAACTGAAAAGTTTTTGGCAGCAGTATTCACAGAAATGTTGAGGTTTTTAGGAGATTTTCCCACTTGAGCAACTGCATGATAACAAGTAGAATGGCTTTCAATAGTGCACATGAGAAAAACTATGATTTATTGCGAAAAGATCTAAAAGGATCACCCGATTAATGAAATAGTTGATCGAAAGATATTTATAGATAGTAAATAATTAATAGATTAATAATGAAATTACTTGGCACATTCAACATTTAAAATGATTATTAGGCGTAGCATTGTACCTCCACTAACACCCAACACTCCCCTGAAACGAAAGGTTTTGAATCCACCCCCTCATCTGGATCTGCACCAGAATTTAATGGGTTCTTCCTTGGCCAATTCCCCATCCAAGTTTTACTGGAATCCATCCAGTAGTTTTCGTGTGCTCCTGCTAAATAATAAACAAATAAACGCCCACATATGACCACAAACATAACCTCATCTGTGGTGGAGAACATGATCATAAAACATACAGTATACAAACTATGAAAGAGTCTATTTGAAATAGCTGGTTCTGCCTTTATTGCTTGTGCACTTTTCCTTTTTCTTTTTTTGAATGCATGTCACGATGGAAATAGCAAAGAAAATAGCAATAGAAAATAGCAAAATGCCTTTTTCATGAGAGAAAACCTCCAAGACTTGTGTAAATAGCTCATGGATGAAATGAATCATAGTATTAAAATATATGCAATAGCAAACAAATACAAATTGCATTAATTCTCTTCTTCTCCATAGTTCCTGAGGCAGTGTGAGCTCCTGTGGGTAAAATGTAGAGGGGGAACTTGTGCGTGACTGTGTTACCAGCAGCACAGTCAGCCTCCTCCTTCTCCTCCTGGAAAAAGAATAGTCTGGCTGGTCTGGTCGAACAACTTCTGCTGAAACCAGACTCTTAAGCCTAAGAATAGTTTATGTGTCTGTCTCCTTACCCTGGAGGACAAAACTAAGACTGAAAAACAGCAGGAGGAGTGAGAGTGAGACTAAATATTTTCTCAAAAGCTATAATTGGAATTGGATTCTAACTGCTTGCTTAAGTGTGGTGTCAAGAATCAGGTGCCAGGAAGGTAGCGTTTTTGCATTGCAAATGTAATTGTCTGTTTTTTGCCCGTTGCCTCAGGGGGCACATGAAAATAGCTAGCAGATATGTTTTTTCATGAGCCATTTTCTTCAGGTTGAGCCGCTCATTATTTCGGTACCCATTGTGATTAGCTTTTTTCATCAAACTAAAGCATGGTCCTGTTGTTTATTGAGCTGTATCGCGGCTCTTTGTGGGAAATTGTGTTCTCTTCATGCCCGGATAGTTTCTGATGGAGTTGATTGCACAATATGTACAGCGAATGTGCTTTGTGTTTTAATTCATTCTTGATGGGCTAAAACTTCTTGATTATTACAGAATTATTCTCTTTTTAGTATACACTATGTAGAGGAACTGCTGTAGTCATTTACAGTATACAGAAAGTATCATTTTTAATTGTTTGTTTTCACCTGGAGACATCGGTCACAATTTACTCTTTTGTCCCCCTCACTACTGCCGTGATGGCAATTTCAGCCACATAAGGCAGTATTTTTTTGGAAATTTTAAAATCCGACTGCACACTATCTGTTTAGCACCAGACTGACACAGTTAAGAGACTGATGATTGTGGAGGATTAAACTAGAACAAAAGACGCACAAAATTATTATATTCATCAGAAAGACACAAATAACGTCAACTAGGATGATATCAAAAATATTTTACCTGTGTACATTTTATATGTGAATATTTCATTTTATCCAACTTTATAATTAAGTGCATCTTTGAGAGTATAAATTATGCTTTTTACTCCCGACTACCTTTGTCTGATAGTTTTGATAAATTGTCAGACTACACAGTTTTTGAACTCTTCCTGTCCGGTGGAAACATCCAGTGTTTATTTAGAATTTCTGTTATTAACTCAGTGTTATTTCAAGAGTTGAGAAAAGTTACTCCTTTAAAACACAATGAACAATTCAAAAAATTCTTGGATTAGCTGTAAAATCCATAGTCTCAAAGTTGCAGACTATTTTTCTGAGCACATTGAATGTTGAGCTTTAGAAATTTGTTCTCACAGGACAGTCAAGCTAAAAATATCAACTTTTTTGAAACATGTTGCTGGCATCAAATTCAAACTGTACATATAATTTTTATTGAAAAATTTCTATCTAGTTACAATTATATGTGGAGTTTCAATGTTTTGCATATCATCACATTGTGTTTTTATTTAGATTTTACCTAGCACCCACCTGACGTGTCTTGAAACTCGGACCAAGGAGTTTAATGCTTGCGTGAGTCAGAGGATTGGCATGGAACCCTGTGGTGCAATGAAAGTTAGGGCTGGCTGGGGTGGAATCCTGGGCCCTCGGGCCGAACGGGCGCATGACTGACCTGTCTCGCCCGCACTGTCATGGGAGGTCGAGCGTGAGCTCGTGCAATAGGACCCCAATCACATAAAACTATGCCTGGGCAGGGCAAAGCCAGAGGAAACTCTGGTGAGGGCCCGGAGCGGTCCTGACATGTAAATCGGTCGCCTAGTAGCTGGTTACCTCCGAAGATTCCCTCAGGATAGCTGGTGCTCAGAGTCTTGCAGTTGGTAAAGCGAATTATTAGATTCCTTGGGGCGAAATGACTCAACCTATTCTCAAACTTTAAATAGGTAAGGAGCCCGGCTCGCTGGCTAGGAGCCAGGCGTGGAAATTTTGGTAAGCAGAACTGGATGAACCGAATACCTGGTGAAGGCGCCCAATGTCGACGCTCATCTGATCCCAGATAACGTGTTGGTCAATACAGACAGCAGGACGGTGGCCATGGAAGTCGGAATCCGTTGAGGAGTGTTTAACAACTCACCTGCCAAATCAGCTTGCCTTGAAAATGGATGGCGCTGGAGCGTCAGGCCCATACCCGGCCATTTGCGACGATAGGAGTCGCGTGAGCAAGGAAGCCTAGGGCGTGGGCCCACTTGAGCCACTGCAAGTGCAGATCTTGGTGGTAGTAGAAAATATTCAAATGAGAACATTGAAGGCTAGAGTGGAGAAGGGTTCTATGTGAACAGCAGTTGAACATGGGTCAGTCGGTCCTAAGAGATGGGCGAACGCCATTTAGAAGGGTTGGGCAATGGTCTACATCGAAAATCTGGGGGAGAAGGTGTAAATCTTTCGCCAGACCCATACCCATATCATATTAGCAGGCGTCCAAGGTGAACAGCCTCTGGTATATTAGAGCAAGGTGTTGGGCTGCAAACAGAGAAATACAGCAGGGCTTAAGCTTAAGTGCTCCAATGCCACTGAAGACAGCTGCTCTCATTTTACCTTGCAAATAAAATGAAAAACACACACTCACCATGTCAGTATGTTATTATATGATTACATTGTGCACGTGACAAACACATTCGTATTGCGTACAAAAAAATGGATAAACTCAAGTTTTAAGTACAGTATAATACATGTCTATAAAGTTTCATTGCATTACTGTCTGTTACACAGATACTGCACCACTGACACTTCAGTGTGTCATCACCACAAGTGGATGAGGTTTCCATCAGTAACTTTGTGCTAATTGTCCCTTCTTTTATCTGGTCACACAGACTGCAGGAGAGACTTGTGGGTAATTGTGGCTCTCTTGTGTCCAGGCTGCCAATGGTTCCAGTAGTTGGCGAAAATGAGATCAATACTCCCCTCAGAGTAGGTTTTAGCACCTTTGAAAATAGCCCCTCCCGCCTTCAAAGCCATCTGTACATGTAGGGGTGTTTAATGAAATGTCCCCCGGCTACAAGCAGAAGTGGCACTGCAGTTAATGGCCATCATTGTCTGATTTGATGGTCCCAAACAAGGTTGTTGCAGCTGCATATCAAGTCGTATACCTCAAGAAAAATGTTTTAACATTGACTGAACCCTAATGTTTATGACCATTCTGCTTCCTCGCTGCTGGTGTTAATGGTCCCCATTTCAACTGACTCTCCAGTACTCCCCTACTGTAGTCCTTCCTCAACACCGAGTCTTTCAACCTCTCTGTCACATGGCTGAGCAGGCCGAATACTGATCGCTCTGATGGATGACCGCACAAGGAGCTATGGGTCTCATGCTCCAGCTAGTGGGTGTTCAAAGTCCCTGCTACGCCCACAATGAGCTTCCCAATCGACTCTGACACATTATTTCCCCTGTGATTAGTGGTCAGAGTGAGGTTGACGGAGACATGGAGATGTTGTGTCCTCATGAGAGCAAAAGGATGGTGCAGACTGAGCCTAGGGTTGTTTCTCTTCTCCCCACGCCTTAAGAACACTTTTGATTTATAAGGGATGGGTTTCATGTTCCATAATAAACTCATGATTTTATTAAAGCACATTTTCACAAAAAAAACCAAAAAAAACACCTGCTGTTTTTCGTGGGAACAGCACAGAGCAGACTGTGCTTTCAGAAAAGAAATATCCGATATGTTGGGAAATACTCTAAGTACAGAGAGCCAATAAAGAATATCCCATTTGTCCTCTTAGTGCTGTTTCGTTTAAGATCAAAGTTGGGACCCTGTTTGTGATCAAAGATGGGCATTAATGCCATGAAATGATGCGTGATGTAACATAGGCGCAACTGGTAAATGCGATAGGCTTGTCAAGGCAACAAATGGTCATCATGTTTCTCATCCCCCCCCACCCCCGTCACATCTTTGATCTCGCCTCTGAGAAACGTAGCCTCCGGCATCTCCCTTGGGACGTTTGATGTTGGAAATCAGAGCTTATGGTGGCAAAGGCAAAGAGCTTTGGCACTGGGGACTTCGCCATCACCGCATGCCAAGTCAAATCTTCTCACTATCAGATATCTTCAAAGAATTGCCAAGAAACCGCCTTCTTAAAAAAGTTTCCTCTCTGTGTTTTATGTTAGATAAGCGGCATGCTATTGAAGTTTCCTGGGGAAAAAAAACAACAAAAAACTGTCTCCTATTCTGTATAGAAATCTATCATAATCTCTGAGTCTGAGGTGTCATAACACACCACAGATTTTTTTTCATCTCTCTCTGATTCTTTCTCCTTGGCACTGATCTTCAGCTGCACCAAGAGCTCCTTCTCTGTGAGACATTTTTTTCATCCTCCCGCTCTCATCCATTATTCATCACTCTCAGCTCTTTCAGCAACAACATATCTTACCTACAGATGATCATTTTGTTGTTTCGCAGTGGTTGAAACATTGGCACCCAGGCTTTTTTTTCTCCTTTTTTTTCTGAGTAGATACGCTAAAAACGATTTCCATATTTTTGCACAGTCGACAACATCCTTATTTCTCTGACTTTAAAAAAACAAACAAGACCTTGCGTTTTCATCTACGGTAGTCACTCCAAATTGTTCAAGTTGTAACTGTGTGCCATCTCAGCTTTTCTAAAGAATTAATCAATCAGACAGCTAAAAGTAGAAGCTCGGTGCATCGCTAAACAGAGGTTAATCTCTAAAAATTCATTCGTAAGAGAGAAGAGGACTTAGGAGAAATCTTTTCATGCTTTACATCCGTGTTGTAGAGAGGTTACATTGAGTCATCTCAGCACAATCAAAAACATAGCTGTCGAATTTAATACTTCATTTAATGCTTAAATACTTCATTGCCTCAGTGCTACTTCAGAACTATCTTCTCACTGTGCTCCTTTACTCTGGTCAGTGACTTGAATGAGTTCATGAAGTACATGTTATCTGTAAGAGATGTTTCACGACCATGCCATTTATTTAATCTTAGAATTGTTACTGCTTTCTTTACATTCCCACGCAAACGAACCAGTCTGTAGCACAAGATGCCCATCTTAATAAAGCAGTTTTGAATCACTCAGTAATATGTTGTTGTTATGTGGTCATTATTTTGCTGTATCTTAGAATGGCAAACAAATGAGCCAAACAGAGAACTGAAATAGACCATAAGAACAAACAGCTCAATGTCAACTTGCTGATGTGTCTGTGTTCAATTACAAAATATAATGGGGTATTTATTGGCCATATTACCATGATTTTTTCTTAATATGGAAACCAGACATTATAAACAATAACAATGCTATAAAAAAATCTTTGAAACCTGAAACATCACTTATTTTAAATATCTCAACCTGCTCCAACAAAGACATAATGCTAAGAAATCTAACAAATTCTGACAGCTGACAGATTAATTATCCGTAAATGATCTTTCTAAAATCTCTATCAAAAATAGAATAAAAAACAATTAAACTTACTACTGGCAAGCAGTAGAGGCAGCTAGAAAAGATAAAAAACAGAGAACAGATTATACCAAATCACAGCTATTTATG
>KV751329.1:587288-619491 GCA_001698575.1 Mola mola | reverse complement strand
CCCTGCTTAAATTGCACCATTTCAAAAAAACCTAGCAATCTCTATCAATTCTCCGAAGAAAATTGCAGGTTAATGACTAAGAGAGCCAGGCTCCAAGCTGGCTATTGTTTAAGATGAACCTCATTTCTCAGACTAGCCTGTGCTCATTTTCACAGAGCTGTAGACATTGCTTCCTCTCCCACACGTCATCAAGAACTCTCTTAACTTCTTAATACGATTAACATGTTCCATAATAGGCGTATTGTCTCACTCTCTTTCAGGATGGCAGGGTTAACAATGAATTTCATGTAGAGCGTCCATGTTTAGCCTGGCTCAGCTGTTCCAAAGGCCCACAAAGCACAGATAGAGACGCGGGATTAGGGAGGTATGCTCTGGGAGGAGAATCTCATTACAGGACATAATGCTCTTGGGTGTGATGCAGCGCTTCAGTCATTACAGATTGGTTAGACGAGGTGTGAACAATGAACCGCATCTAATGCATATATGATGAGAGCTGAGAGGTTTGTCCGTATGTCTGTTTCTCTGCCTGTCTTTGTATAAAACTCAGCTCCACAGATTTCAGTATAAAGAATAAGCGTCCATGGTAACAGTTTTTAAATGATCCAGTAACACAGTGTTTTTTAATGTAGTCAGACACAGAGAAGGGGACCCTCTCCAGGATGGTTCGGCTCCAGAAATAAACTGCAGCTCATTATGTGCTCACTGCGCACTGTGCAAATTAATTTCCCCACTTAAAAAAAAATCTGAAATTAACCATTGTTAGTTTATTTTCTCTGCTTATCAATGCAAACCATATTTATTAAAGTCCACAGCAACAAAACACCCTCTGGAAACACTGGACTTAGCCCTGCTATTTGACCTTGGTTTCACTGGTTGTCTGTCAGCCCTTGCTGCATAGGGACAACCATCAGTATGGTGAAGATGGAGCAACGGTCAGAAAAAACTCTAATCACCCAGATTGCCTTGAGCAGCTTCGAGATGCAACACCTCAGCTTCCAATTGCTGATCAGGTGCAGCAGAGTGGTGCTGACTGAGTGACTTGTCAGTATACCGAGTAACTGTGTCTCCACCAGTAATTAAAAACAGAAGTAAAGGGCCAGCCAGGCAGCTCAGTCATTTCTGAACTGAGGTGGGAGTTTAATCTCAAGTAGACATGGAGGGGCGGTTTAAACGAGACTGGTGTGAATCAACTCCATAACCAGGATCAGCTGATTTGGGGCCAAAGAGACCATCAAGTGCCATTCAGGACCAGGAAGAAAAAAAAACATAGCCACTAACTGTGTGAGCAAGCCAAGATGCTTAAACAAGAAAAATTGAGGATATATTTGTCCAACATTTTTTTTATGCTGCTAAACTAAAGTCCAATAATCTCCATCATCGTTTTGGATACCGAACGCAGCGACTGCAAAGTTTTCCATGTCACTAGATGCTGCTATATATCAGTGAAATTGAGAGCAGTCTACTTTATATTGAGAACTACATGTGTGCTACCTCTGTGTCTTATGGTATATAATGTTGGAGGTTATCAGAAAAATTATAAGATCAAGAGGACTCAAGAATTTCAATGATTTTCTTGAACATGTTATAAGAGGACACAATGGAATACATGCACCACTCGGCAGGTGTCAATCAAGCTGTATCCTTGGATAAAAGTGTGTTTGACTTCACAAAACAAATCATCTTTTGCTGTCTCACACTGAAAAATCAAGCTTTCCCTTTCTTTACTCTTGTCAGTGATATACTGTGCCACTATTCAAGTTTACATATGCTTGTCAAGATTAGTGTGACGTATGGAACTAGGAATGGAGCTAGCATTGATTTCTGAACAATGGATTGCTCAAATTGAGGATTTCCTTACAGCTTTGGAAAAAAATATTTAAATGCATAATAGTAACAGAAATCAGAACACATAAAAGATCTTTGAGTCTCTTTGTTTGGGGTGTTGTGTTGTCATCACATTGCAGTGAAGTTGTTATGTCCTTATCTACCTCAAAAAGCATTTAATGTCAACTTATGTATAGTTCTATTGTGAAATATTTGAATGGAAATTGAGTGGATTGTTTTATTAACGTTAAAATGTAGGTAGTCTCTGTTACAATCAGTGAGATATAGATAAATCTTTACAAAGGACATTTGGTTTGTCTTTGTTAATGTATTTTCAAACAAAGAGATGACTCAGCTGTTTTCACATAGAGACATTCCAGGTTCAAACCCAGCTGAGAACCTCTCTCACGCCAATAATAGTTACCCTTTTTTAGTGAACTAACTAAACAAAAAAGGAACGAAATCCTCTAAAACATGCATCATATCAACACGGGGAAGAACCAAGCCTTGGATGACAGCTACTTAAATTTGTAACTCATGTAATTGCGCACTGAGGCTGGAAGTTGCATGGGAAGAACCAATCCCCCCTCAGCGCTACGTACAGTGCTGCTGTTGGTTGCTGTGGGTTTGTATTGGCCAGGTCCTGTCACTGGCAGTAGATAACAGACCTCAGTATGACACAGGAATTAAATCTTAGTGTCACCCATATGACCCGGCTCGGTGCTTCCTAGCCAGCTGCTCCTCCATAGCATGTGTGCAAACTTAGGTTGGTGTGGTTGTTTTAAAAGGTGTGCCAACCTCTCTTTTTGACAGTGTGGGTTGGTGTAGGCAACTTTATTTACTTGTGAGTGCATATTCTCAGAATTTTAATTTTAACCAGTAGAAAGTTTTGTACGACTTGCCAAATACATGTTTCACTTTTTATCAGAAATAAATTAGGTTTTCTTTTAAATTATTTGTGTATTTTAAACACACTGAATATAAACACATTTAATGTTGTGAAGATTAAAAACCACCCACGTGGTTTTTAATTTCTCCTTTGAGGTTTAGCTGAAATCGAGTGATAAAAATGCTCATATGATAAACATGGCCAAGTCAAAGGATGTTTTGTTCACCAACGTATTATTTCTTAAACATGTGAAAAAGGATGTGTTCATCCAATGAAGAATGCTCTTACATTATTAGCTATGATAAAAACAGAATACTAATGCCCTGACCACAGGGTTTGCAATGCAATCTGCAAATAGCCAAATTGATCATATTTATCTCCAATTCAGCTTTTTGTTACTCTGATATGGGCATTTTACTTACTTGCAGTTTCTTGATCTGCTAGTATTCCCTCATATTTGTTTATCTGCTGCTTCCAGTTGTTGCATTTTGTTCTTTTGCTGCTGCTGTTTTGCTTTATCGATGTTTGACTGCCCGATGCCTGTTGTGGTAAACTGCACTATGCATGTAGTGCTAGTGTTTGTGATTGTATATAAGTAGTTATTGTCTTGGAAATTTTTGGAATTGTGCTGTTCTTTATTTTTCAGCCCCTACAAGCTTCTCCTATAAGAACTATTGTTTGGAAGCTGCCATTTTAATCTTAAATGATTTTGTAGTGATTTTTCATGAGTAAAAAATAAAAATCTGGCTTGCAACAAGCTCCAGCTTTGTAAAACAAAGACACCCGGGATAAGAAGAGACCTTGATGTTGTGCAGCTGTTCCACGCCTTACAGCAGCTTCCACATTTGAAAATTTATCCGCAGAGCTTGACATGCACATAATATACATGCCTGCTTGTCAAAACGTTGAAAGCATGGTGGTCAAAAATGCACACACATGACATTAACTTCAAGAAAACACAGGTACAGTTAAGTCACAGCTCATTCACTTCTGTGCATTCCGGTTCACATCAGTCAGTCATGTGCAGGTGCATTCAGCATGAAATTAGATTACTTATTGTTACGCACAATATTTTGTGGCATCGCTTCTGCTTCAAACTGAACTCCAATTGAGACTTACATGAAAACTCAGCTAGAGTGAAATGAGAGTAAAGTTGATAGACAATGACCAAATTTGAATCTCTTAATTTCAGCAATATACTATACGTCCGAGATCAGAATCAGTAATAAAAAACTAAAAGTCAGAAAAGATCTAGAGAAATTTCTCATTAAAGGGCTCACTGATGCTTCAGGTGAAGTAACAATCACACTAAATAACCAAAAATGGATGTTTCATCTGCAATTCATCACCGAGTCACTCTAATTGTTGCTAAACAGCAGATTCTCCACTTTCCAAAAAGGTTTTGAATTTCATTTTAATCTGTTTTTAGTGGCATGAACGCCACGGCTCCGTAATCATGCTTCGTAATCAGCAGACGTCCACTTCACATGAGTGTGAGTACCCCTGGCAGTCAGTGCTTACTCATCCTAAAATAGTTTTGTGTTGAAAATAAAACACCATTCAGCTCAACAGCCCATCTCACAGAGAGATTCTGTTTAGTATTGGTGAATGTCAACAGCTCTTTAGTAAAAAGTCATGTGCTGCTGATCTGACAGGTTTGTGATGTTTGCAGTGAGAAAAGCCTGGAGGCGCTCCACGAAAGAGAGAAAGAGGGGAAAACACCCGCAACCATTTTCTTTTTGCTTTTTTTTGGGTGGGGGGTTAAAACCTGACATCATCTGTGTATACTCTCATATAAACATGCAAACAAACCTTGTATTTCAGAAGTCTCCTCCTGTTCACTGTCTGTTAAACGGCTTCAGTTTTAATGCTACATATTTTTAGTTTAGGCTCCATATTTGCTCCTTTTTAAGGATAGCATCTCATGCTAATATGCGATGTGACAGGCTGCAATTCTAAATTGATATCCTGATAAAATAATGAGTGTAGTGCTGGAAGCTGGGCAATATAGTATTTATCAAAATGTCATATGGTAATGTAGTAAAACCAATTTTATTTTTGTACCACCAATTTACAAAAATTAATTACTTAGACCTTAGACCAAACCACACTGCCTTTTAGAAGGCAGAAACTGAGAGTAGACCCCGGTCGCAGGGGGCCAGCTATATGTCTTGACTGCATAGAGAGGGAGAAGGTCATTAAACGGACAATAGGCAATTCAGTGACATGAATTTCCTTCTAATCATCTGTACTTCGAACACTCAAAAATTATTATTCTTTCATTCAAGAAACAAGGCCTATTTTCTAATTTTAATTTCTTGTTGAGAGCTCAAAAACTACTTGTAATTTTCAGTAATTATGTGGGCTATTTTTTCCTAAGCTAAGCACCATCACCACTGCAGGGAGCACTGACATAAATAAAGATGGATGACTCATTGTCACATACTACACTGTTTAAAAACGAACCCAAAAATAGGAGTGCTGTCATCTTGCACAACATGATAAAAACTAAAACTAAAACAACACAAATCATCTTTGGGAAACATTTATTTGAGATGTACCGGTTTAGTTAGGAGTAAGCCATTTAAAAAAACAATGAAACCCACCACCAGAGGGGGTTCAAGATACTTTGGCTTCACTTTTAGTCGCTCTCATGTTGTTCAGCTTTGTATACAGTCCATTGTTTTTACTAGCATGGCCTTTTGGTACCTTGTCTTCATTATATGCCCCAAAATAATGGATATTATGGAATCATCAGCGCTACAAGTGATTCTTTGTGTAAGCACAATAGCGCAAAAGCTGTTGGAGAATGGATATTCATTTTTTGCACATCAGTAGATATTCTTGATGGGATCTTGAGCTCATTACATTTTTTACCTTTTTCTGATATCAGGATTGGCCACTTGGTGGCGTTATATGTAAAATCTTTATATTTTCAGCTATGAAGCGTGTACATCAGGGATTTTTGATATACTATTCAAGGAAAATACTGTACCCTTGCAGTCATGTCTCGCCTGGGTTGCCTAGTTTGAGTTTGACTCCTTGCCATTGTTGAATATCCTGTAAGGGTTGTTATCACCTGTTTTCAACTATCCAGTCAGGCAGAGACCTTAGTCTGTATATGGACCTTTGGCATATGGACCCCCTATTGGGGGTTAAATTCTGTGTTTTTGGGATCCTTGTATTTGGTCATCACAACTTGTCAAGAACTGGCCTAGTTTAAGTAGTGACAATAAGTAAGTAGGAATACATTGTAAAATTAATGTTTGTTTGCACTGCTTCTAGTGCCTAATGTTGCTTTAAGTCATCTGTTTTTAAATACTAAATTCCATTATCCTTAAATTTGTTATTAACCTGCAAGTTTCGGTCAGATCATAGCAGAAAAAATCTATTACACTTAATACATCATCGTGGTCTCACTTATACTTAAAATATTTTCCTGTACAGCTTTGGAGTATCTGATATTTCAGAGAAAAAGCTGAAAACTGCTACCTGACCCTGAAATATTAAAACACAAAGTGAAGGAATGTGACAGAAAGCACGATCACCTAACTTTGTTTATGCAATCTGCGTCACACTGTGATCAAGAGCTTCAATGTCAAATGACTCCCCACCAGTGCACAGGCTTTTGTTTACAGGTTATGAGTACGTGACTTTATCTATAATTACATTGTGTATTGGATGTGAAGAGAAGAAGAAATCAGAGATAGGAGTTGCTGCCTTTTGGCTCATATAGGCGATTGAAACGCATTGCTTGCAGCATCACTGCAAAACTAAATGTCATGCTCATCACGATGAGCCGTTTAAAGAGAAAAGAGAGCAGGAAGATTCATTGTGTTCCCCTCTGCATGAAGCCCTGTTACCCTCAGAAAATCACCACAGAGTGAGCTATTCCTCATCCACCAGGGTGTAATAACATTACATTTCTGCATTGAAAGATGGTAATTGCTGTGAAATTATCTTATTAAAGGAAGCCACTGGAAATGCTTGAACACAAATACCCCCACGTTCGGGTTAACTGTTTATCAGTTCAAAGCCAGTCAATTCTATAGATCGAGGACGTCATTGAAGCTTTCGTTCTAAGGAAGAGAGGATCAGCGGCTCATTTTCAGTCTTCTTGTGAGCCTGTCTGTATGTGACATTGGGCTCTTGTCGAAGTGAGGGAAGCAAATGGTCAGCTGGAGGCAAAACTGAAGTCTAAAAAGTCTGCATACATTTATGTTGTAATGATATAATGACACTAGGAGGATGTTAGTAAAGCCATTAGAGCTGGAGGAGTACTGGGTTTCTATTTGGGTTTCCAAGAAATCCTTTTCATTTATCTGTGTTAGAGGTTTCTTACAGCCTCTAGAAATTCTTACTGTACATTTTTAAACCAAACAAGCTGCCTACATTTTGTCTGTCACTAGTTAAATCTTGTGGAAGCCATTTTTAACAACTCATCGGTCCTGCTGCTATAGATTTTCAAATATATACTTTTGTCCCTATATGACAAACAGCTCATACAACGCCAGACCATGAACTGCTACAACAGCCTCCATAAGCACTCTTTGGAACAGTATTGCTGCAAGACCCCTGTCTATGCTGCCTTTATCTTGTTTACACAGAAACCCAGAAAGACATGAGAACTCCAACCCACAATGTGATTTTAGATATCGATTAAGTGGAGGGACAAGTGTGACGCAGCAGCATTGGAATCTAGTGTGAAGTTTTACATGAATGTCTTCTGCTTGGAGAGTGCAGTAAGCAGCTCCCTAAACTTGCATTTTCTTCACAGTTTGGAAATACTTAAGGTTGTTGTTCTCTTTATTTGAGTTAACGGCTAACCACTGTTAGCTGCTTTTAAAGCCCCTGGTTGTGGTCGCACAAAAAACGTCACAGCCTGTCAGTTCGGTACCGCTACTGTCTCTGATGCCGTGGACTAAAGGGGGTTAAATAGAAAGGGTCATACCAGGGCTGCACACTGGGGAGATGAAGCTTTCTAGGGTCTAGCCCCTGGGGATCAAAGGAAGTAGTTATTATATTTATCCTGATGAAATACAGACAAATACTGATAACCAAAATTTATATTTAACCAGATACTCATCAGTATTGACTGAACAACAAAAGTAAATGTTTTATTTATTGTTTCCCTAAAAGTAGCCTGATTTATAGTCAGCACAATGATATGTGTTTGCTTTGATATGAATAAGGCAGACCCATAAAGCAGGCCACTCTCTTGATCTTTTCATCGAAATGTCGATGAAAGGAAAAGCTATTTTTGCATGCCTATCAGCAACTATTTTGCTACACAAGATGACACGTTTTTCCATATTTTTCAGGACACTGTCTATGCACTCAAGCACGTTTAAGTCAAGTCTCCTCTGTTCAGTATAGAAGAACCACTCAGGTTGACACGATGTTTAGCCTGCAGCCACAAAAGCAGTAAATGCATTTTTTCTGTTCTGCTTTGCAGCACTTGATCAAATAAATCTCCACAGGGCAAAATCCCCATTCATGTAGCAACTCAACCCTATCTAATAAGCCTTATTTGATCAAAAGCCTCTGTGGCTTCAGAAGAGTGACACTCTAAAGAAATAAAGTAGCCTCATAACACAAAACTTTGTGTTGTATCAGTGTCCTCAGGGGACAGAAGATAAGATGAAACTGTCCTGGTCCAGACTGGGTTATTATGTAGTTGCAGCAGCAATTCAGTTGAATTGCAAGAGAAGTTGAAACCCTGCAAACAGTAATATAATTGAAATTAGAATAGATTTAATTTATATTTGGTGTATATAATGCATCATTAGAACATTTAAGAGTTACTTTAATTGCTTCCTTTCATTGTTTTGTCTTTTTGGAATACAAAACATAAAGTGAAACATAACAGTTCTTTTGAAAGAGATGTTTCACTTGCTCCCGACATTTTCACAAAATCAAATAGTCTACAATATAGGCCAACACGTAAAATGCGAGTAATAAAACATTTACATGTGCAAGACAGGCATTTACTATCAGTGACTAAAGACAGATGAATGAGTGCAGCCATAAAGCTCTGGGCAGCTTTAGTTGTAATGAATTCTGTCAGTGATATTCTGTTGTATGAACAAGTCAGTTCCAACTGTAGGTGTACAACACAGTGGGAAAAGGGAAACAACCATCTCTTGGCAGCTTAAAGGGCTATAATCTTTCTTGAAGAATTGTCAATTCAACATCTCCACAGAGTGCCGCCTGTTCTTTACAGTTTCTCAAACAAGTAATACTTCACACTGGTTGCTAGGGTTCTTTTCATTCAGATGATGCAGAGCATTGCTTTTCACAAATTTTCTAGGTTTTTAAAAGCATTGGAAGTCCAAACATAGTAGTACCAATGAGAGAAAGTGTTTTTTTTTCTTATATGTTTGCAGACCCAATTTAGAACCCTTTTTCAAGAAATTTGGGAAACTCTGTAAAACCTTAATAAAATGGAATGCAACAAAATCGCAATCCTCTCTGACATCTAGTCGAATTCATTTTGTATCCATTAACTTAAGTGATTTTTGTAAAAATATGCTTGTCCTAAATTTTATGCCAACAACACTTGGTTGGGTCTGGTGCATCAGAGGACTGGGAAAGTCGTGCATAGATGAGAAGACGTTTCACGCATGGTCAATAGTCCAGCAGTTGAAAAATAACCTGTCTCAATGTGCAACTGTCAAGATCCTCCATTCTATCTCCATTTTATTTTTGGGTGATGGTTCAGTTTCATTCTCCTTTTTTTTCCATCTCAGGTGGTTATGCGTTGTTAGACTACAGACTTGATTTATAAAAACTAAAGGTCATTGGATCTATGCCTTTATTACTCATTTACATTTTTAGTTTGTATTTCAAAAGATTGGCTTCGTGGTGTCATGAGTGATATACCACACTATGGCCTGATTATTAAACTTAAATTATTTGTTTTACAATATCAAGGTAACACTAACTTGTTTCATCATTCAGTTGGGAACAAACTGTAAACAAAAGAAGAGTCATGAAGTGTACCTGCCATCTTGTACAAAAAAAGCAGTAACTATGCAGTCCACTAACTTTGGTTTTCTTTTTCAGCCTCCTCTTCTTATCCTCCCTCCCTGCTCTGGATAAATCTTCCCTGCACTGACTGTGTAATTTATGTGCCCTAAATGCAAATGTTGTCGATAACTAACTAATAACTGACTGTAACTGAAAAATGTTTCCACACCAGTGACTTCAGAGGAGCGGGGAAGCACCTGCAGGTGCAGGTTAAAGGCAGCTTACTGCTGCTACTACATGGTGTGTCATCTTTGTTTTCATTTCCCTCTTTACATGCCTGCAGAATCCAAATTTTTAGCAAAGTAAGCTATAAGACTTCATTTGTTTTTGTGATTAAGCAAATTTATGAATGTTTATAAACATTGATGGTACCAATATTTTAAGTCACACTAAAATGTCTCTGTGTTCACTTATGAATCAAAGAAGAATCATGGGTGAACACCCATGCTGCAGCAATCAGGCTGCTACCTTTAAAGTTGCATTTCTATTCAGTGTTACTCAACAAAGCACATTGTGTTCATCCTTGGTGTACATTTGCTTCCTCATTTAACACTTTATCTTAAAAGTTGTGCATCACGTCACCCATATGAAGAAAACAGATGTAGAGAAAAATTTCTGGAGATCTTAATCTCCATGGGGAGCCTTAAATTGGCCTTGTTGAGCTGTGTGTCGCAGCCAGCACTGCTACTGCAAGTGTTGACCATGCAGTTAAGCAGCTAAATCAGCAGCTAAACTACCAAAAGTAACATCCTGTTATTTTTATTCTATTTGGCTGTCTTCTGATTCCCCTTCAACTCTGCTCCATCTTTCTAAAAAGCGGAAAGTAAAGTACAGGACTGTACAATACTTGAATATTTGCCCAGTTACTTTTCACAACCACAGAAAGACAGACTGATTGATAGTGTTGATTTGCACGAATATCAATACTTGCTATGGAAACTAAATCCATAAGAAATGTAGCATTGTGTAAATGTTCCAAACTAGTGAGTGTAATACACAAGAAAGGAAGAGTAATCACTTCATTATTCCTTCTTTCACACCTTTCAAATTTCTGATTTGTGTGCAGCATAATTTAACATTTTCATAATGTGCTGTGATGAACATGAAAATGTAAAATCATGGCAGCGTGAGCTGTAAGCCTCATGTAAAAACTGGGAGTAGCACTGCTTTGTCAGACCGAGAGGGTTTTACATATTGAGGTCATAACACGTCTTTGCGAGCAGCCGTAAATCTTATTTACTGCAAGACAGGGGACCTGCTTGGCTTAAGAGTAGCCTCAACAGTCAAAGAGCTTAGTGGTACCACAGTTATTGTACGCTTGCATTGGATTACTCCCTGCTAGGAAGCTCTCTAAAGTGTGACACTAGAGAGGAGCCTGCTTTAAATTATTCAACAGTGTAAGTGAGATTAACTGATTGTTGGGATTGAAATCAATGATAATCAGTAGTTCTCTGTGCAATTCTGGATCTTAGGTCTCTGTCCCTGGAGAAATCTTTTTAGTTTGTCTTCATCTGTTTTACTAATCCCTGGTTTTCTCTCCCCCTGGTCTTGGGCAGACATCCTATTAACATGTTGAATAGGATGCAGAGCTTTCAGCCATTTTCCTCATACAGTTTTATTCCCTCTGCTTCACGTGTGATTTCACTCCACCTTTTTACTTATAAAAATGGCTCTTTTTCATACAAAATATTCAGAGTGACCTCCTCTGACCTTCCACCATTCGCAACACTGCTTTTTGTGCTAAACAAATCTTGATTAATGGTGTATGGCTCCTGTGCACTCCTGAGCCGTTTTGTTGCTGGTGAGTAGGAGATGACACTGGCAAAGTGTCATCTCCAGATTGGCGCTCTGATTCCCTCGGAGTGCATTGACTTGAAGGTGTTGTTTAGCAAAGCGCATTCTTTGTCTTGCTGACTTAAATAGATAAAGCTCTAAATCTACACAAAGCCTTCATTTCCAAGACATTTTGTACTGACTTTGAATAATACATGAATCAGACTCCTCTTTCAGGAAAATAAATGCTGTTATTGGCTTAGGTCAGGTATCACGATGGATTTTTTTTACTCAAAGCTGTTTGTCAGCATTTTGAAAGTTGATGATACAGGCTTATAAACCGTCTATAAAAAGTCTATGTCCATGTTCTGGGAACTGCATAAAATGTTTGCATGACTAACTTGTGACTAAACTTTACCAACTTCAGGTGAACAATATTTCCAAATTTCTATTCATTTTCAAATTGAAGCTGAATTGTTTTAATTTTTGATTAAATCAATAAATCGTCAATTAATCCTTGATTCAACATTAGAAGCTATTAAAAATGGCTATGGTATCTTTAAACTTAAATTTGCCTTGTAGTTTTGATCCAGACTAAAATAACTCAACTGTTTGATGTAATAACTAGAAAAATGGTAGAGATATTTATTGTCCATTAAGAAAAACCATAATTATTGTTTGATTTTTTTTTTTTTCAATTTTATTATCATGACATAACTAATTGCATTCCCATAAACCTTAGCAGTGCTCAGTGGTCAGTACAATTAAACTAATGATACGAAGCAAAACCACTTAACTGGTGAACATGGTAAAATGGAATATGCTATATAGCATGTTGACCTTACCATTTAGGCCAAAGAACCACTGTGCCTCACACAGAGCCACTAGCCCAGCTAGCTTTTAGTCTTTCTGCTGAATAACCAATATAAATCATCTTAAATTTTCTTAAACTTGATTAAATTTTTGGTCATTTGTTTCATTTCATTTCTTGTTTGAATTCCAGACCGGAGCATATTTCACTTCTCTGTGCAATGACAACTGTATTTCGATTAAAAATGCTCCAGTGAAAGAAAATATTTGATGTTTTTTATGATTTAGATGAATTACATGATCAAACATTCAGTCATTTTATTGTGAAAGGCAATGGATAGTGATAGTGATAACAATAGTAGATTGAGTACTAAAGATTATGGCTGCAACTAATGATTATTTTAATAATCAACGTATCTGTCATTTATTTTTTCAATTACTTGGATATAAAAATAGCATACCTTTTTTCCATCACTTAATTCAAACATTTGGCTTAAACATATACTTGAAAGTTCCAGGATCTGTTAGTTTTAGTCTTTTCTTCATCTAGTTAGTCAGGTGAAACAGGTGATTTGTTTTTGTTTTGCTTATCCTTGTATTCCTGTAAAGTGTTGCCGCTTTTATAATTATTCTCACCTGTGTCTCATAATTTCCCCTCCCCTTGTGTATATAAGCTGTTTTCTCCCGTCTTTCTGTGTCGGATTGTCTTGTTCCCTCGTGACAGCGTTCCAGCAATTCCCTTGTGTTTATTCTGATTGTTGTGTAAGACTCGGTTTTTGCTCTTTGACCAGAGTTTGTGCCTGCCGATTTGGATCCCATTGCCTGTTCTGACTGCCTTTCCATTCCGCGTACCAACCTTAGTTAGGTAACCTCAGTTGACTTTTTCCCTATGTCGGATTCTGCCTTCTGAATCAGATCTGAGTCTGAGCCTAATACACAGTAAAATTCATGGTAAATTAGAAATAAGAGGAAATGAAATGTAAAATGTTAACAGGATTCCTTTTTATGAAAAAAAACAAAAAAACAAAAAAAAACACTGGTTTAACAGCTTTTAAATACCTGCTGTATATGTGCAAACAAATGTATATACTGTGTGTATATTTGTTCGAAAACAAATACACTTTGTTTTTGAATGAAGTGCAAAAAATAGGTACTTTAAAAGGACCTGAGCTGTTAAAACAATAATGCAAATGTAAATTACAAAATGTAAACAAGATTAATTTCAGTAGAAACACTAACAATACTAACACACTAACATACAGTATGCGGCAACTACATAAAAGTGACCTTGCATGGCATTATCACACACAATCTCACTCTCTTTTTTCAGGAATTTTACATCGCATTTCGACGACGTTAGCATGTCCATGTTAAGGCTGTCTCTCTCTTTATAGAAGCGGTGTTGCCTGCTGCAGAAAACAGCCACTTAGATCAGGGGTGTCCAAATTTTTTTTCCTAAGGGCCACATACAGAAAAATATATGAAGGACTGGGCCGCTCGCTAGAGGTGAGGTATACTGTCTCACTTCTAATACATTAATGTTAGTAAAATCTACCAAATGCAGCTAAATTACGTTTGATAATCGGATATTTTTGAAGAAAAAAGCCTCCATCACAGCTTTTCATTTTATTTTTTACAAAAAGGTTGGCAGGTCATTTCTTTTAGTGACAGCCTGAGATTGCTTCTTAGGATGGGGCTCTCCCATCATAGTCCTAAATGAAGGGAGAGACAAGAAGAGAAATAGAGGATGTGGATATTTCAAACTTGATAAGCAAATAAATTATTTGGACTTGTTAACACATCAACTAATATTTGTTTAAAATTGGTATTAACTTTAATTGACTGAATTTATTAAATAATTGGGCTTATGAACACATGAAAACCGTGTGTCCATTTTTAACTGACCTGTAATGGGAATTGTGTTGCGCTCAGTGGGAGCAGTGATGCCCTTTGGTCTTAAGGATAGCTGGCAGGTCAGGAATAAGTTTGGTGGTTGGGATGCGAAGGACATCACAGGGATGGCTGTCGGTCTTTCTGGTTCTAAATATGCTTTTGTTCAGTAAACAGAATGTCTGCACACATACATATGTTGAGCCGAACAGACTTATCATTCTTTTTGCGTGACGCCTCAGCAGAGGAGGCTTTTCCTTTTCTAAGCTCTGGTAGAAGTCAGGTAAGGAGAGAAGATGATGTTGATTCTTTAGAGAACCATCACACTGCTTTTCGATCATTTCTAATTGCAGACTCTCTTCGACATGTTCTGCATCTATCAAAAACAGAGCTGCAAATAGTGTGATTGCCTTCTCAATGACAGAAATATCTTGAAAGCGCTGACTGAATTCTGTAATGAGAGGTGTGATCACAGACACATATTTTCCCACTTTAGGAGAGAGCTTGGCATTTGGAAATGTGCATTTGATTTCGGACAGTATGGGGAAGTGCGCAGTTGGGACTCGAAGAGACGGAGTTTCGCACAGAATCCTTTTATATTCTCATACAGTTGTCTTACCGGCTGCTCTTTGCCTTGTAGTCTCTTGTTCAGTGTGTTGAGGTGATCAGTTATATCAACTCAAAAAGCAATGTCTGCCAATCAAAGAGGGTCACTAACCAAGAGGTCTGCCCTTCTCTTTCAAAAACTTGTCACTATTTGATCTCAGGGAATAAAACCACTGCAGCATGGAGCCACGACTTAGCCAGCGCACATCAGAATGGTAGATTAGGTTACCGTATTCAGAACCAACATCAGAGGGGAAAGCTTGAAATTCTCTGTGGTAGAGCCCCTCGTGTCCGAATTATGTTGACAGTTTTCATGACTGTGTTCATGACATTGCCAAACTGGACTGTCTTGGCACAGAGGGCTTCTTGATGGATGATGCATTGCATTTTAACTGCCTCACCTCCGCTCTCTCGCACCTTGGTGCATACCATAGATGCCATTTCTTTGCACTCGCCTGCCATTACTGGAGCCCCATCAATTG
Organism: Mola mola; assembly: GCA_001698575.1. Taxonomy (NCBI): domain Eukaryota; kingdom Metazoa; phylum Chordata; class Actinopteri; order Tetraodontiformes; family Molidae; genus Mola; species Mola mola. The sequence continues at coordinate 604,188 of KV751329.1, read as the reverse complement.
TAACTCCTCACAGCTTTTCCCATTTAAGTCCCATCTGGTCAATTGCATCTGACACAGCTTCAAAAATGTCCTTACCAGTTGTTGTCCCCTTTAGACTTCTGAGATCGAGCAGCTCCACTGTAGCGCAAAAATTTTCATCAACTCCTCGCAAAAAAATTAACAGCTATGCGCTCTCATCACATGCAACTTTATCTGACACTTGATGTTTTATGTTAGCCGACAAGTCTTCAGTTGCCGCACAACTGTATATCTAGACATGCTAACATTGTTGAAATCCTGCATTTTCTCTGGGCGAATATTTTCCACGACTTCAGTGAGGCACTGATTTATGAAGTCATCATTTAAAAAAGGTCTCCCATGTCGGGCGATGAGTTGAGCTATTTCATAACTGGCTATTGTCGCATGTTCTTGATTTTTTTTTAGGCACGGAAAAAAAGCTTGCTGAGCTAGAAGGTTAGTTGTCATTTGCATAAGCTTCTCTTCCTGGTCGGTGCCAGTGTAGGACATGAAGGTCTGATGTTCCATTTTGTAATGTCCTTGTACATTTTATTCTTTCATCACTGCAACAGTTTCATTGCAAATCAAACAGGCACACTTCCCATTGGTTTCAATGAAGAAATATTCATTTTTCCACTTAGTCTAAAATTTTCTGCTCTCCTTTGCGATCTTGCGTCTCTTTGGTTCAGCCATTTCTGGTGACACTCAGCACATTTTTTCTTAGATTGCTTGCTTTGTGGAAACGCTACCTTGTTCAAAACAGTAGTTCTACCTATTGTTGAAACTAAGAACTACAATACAAATAAGCGTAAATATTATGTGCAGGCCACAACTATATTTTCAGACCTTGATACAGGCCAATTAAAAATGAATGGCAGGCCGCATTTGGCCGTAGTTTGGACATCCCTGGCTTAGATGGTGATGAGGTGCCAGGGGTGCATAAGTAGGACCTTGCTAGAAGACTTACATTAACGCTAATAACTAGGCTAGTCAGTGCTAAAGTAATCGGCTAATGTAGGGTTAGGGCTCACTAGTCAGCTAACGACACATCTTATGCTGGTTGAGCAGAATTTCGAGAAAAAAATATTATGTTTTTTCATTTCAATACAAGACATGGATTTTGTGGGTCTTACCCTGCTGCTTTGTTCCGTTCCTCCTTGTTAGTGATACCAACAACATGTTTTCTTTTCAGATGCTGCATCATAACTGCAGTGCTCCCATGCCAGGGCAAATCACATTAACTCAGTTTGCAGCAAGCACACTTCCTCATGTTATTCAATGTAAAATGTTGGATGTTTTTGGTCAAAGGGCACTCACGCTTGGTCCAGTTGTTTCGTACCGTGCTTTGGCAATATTGTCCCCCCTTCCCACTCCCCTGCTGGCCAACACACACTACTCTAAGCACATCCCTGTCTGACCACGGTAATTGCGTCAATCACCTTGGGAGGACATGACTGCAATGTTACTGACTTTGGTCTTTTTGTAAAGACGTGGCAAGCTCATATTCACAGATTTATTGATTATGCAACGCGGCGATTTATTTTTGTAGAGACAGCAGGAGACAAGGGAGGCACTCACTTATATTACCAAATCCACGTTGCTTACACAGGCTTGTGCCCTTGCATGATCAGCTCTACTGTGCCGAAGCACACCTCTTCCAATTGTGCCAGGGCCAAGGAGGCACTGACACTGGTCAAACAACCCAGACAATTTGAATGAGGCGTGCTTGTGCACACTACGTATGGACGTAATGTAATTCGTTGGCAGCCATTTTAATAATCAATTTTGTATCGAATTTAATCGTTGTTGCACCCCTACAGAAGATGTCCACTTTAGGGGATTGGATGCATATAAAACCACCATGAGCCAAACCATGAGCAGTAAATGTAAATGTTATTGTTGAATTCAATTCAAGAAATTCAACATGAAACACCATATCATGTAAATATTAATCTGCATGAGATACTATGTATTCAGTCAATGTTTCGTTCAGCTGGATAGGGTTTTGAATCCTTTTTTGTTATTACTGTGGTGTCCTTTTTAGACCCACTCACCCAAAATAAATGCATAAATGTAATGGCATGCTTGTTGACAGGTGACATGTGAGTTGTGGGAAGGTTGCTGGTTGAAAGATGGGCTGTTTCCATTACACATCAGCAAAGACTCATTACCAGCCTTGTTTTAGTCTTAACATGAAGAGCATATGCAGATTAAGACAGTCTAAAATATTTAGCTCTGGCTTTTAATCCAGTGCCACCACGCGGTTGACAGTTGACAGTTGACATGTGTTTGCATTAACTATTGAATGGAGTGATAATTTGGGGATACACCTAGTGGGATACTCGAAAGGAAAACCTAAAATGAGGCGAGTGACACAAATATGAACTCTAAAGAATACAGACAATGAGGGGAAAATACACAACATAACCTTAAAGATCTTCTCTGAAAATCACAATTTTGACATTAACATGCCCATGTTGTGTTTGTTTTGAATTTTAGTGCAACACACATCATGACCAAAATAAGAAGTCAGTGTCATGGCTGAGGATTTATGCTTTCGTTCTGCCATCCACCAATGACAGTCTACAAAAAAATAATTCTGATAGCTGGTTTTCTATGTTTAGTAGAAACAAACACTAACAAGTAGCAGCATGGTTTTAACATTTTAACTTCTTCTTCTTCATGGGAATCTGTGCCTGGTTTCAAACACGTAGGGCTGAATAGCCCCAATGTTAGAAGTTGGCACTGTGCAGTGTATAGTAGAATAGTCAGAAAAGGACAGAGCAGGTAAGCTCTGGCTCACTCCGACTGCAGGTGAGGGACAAAGTGGTGAGCAGGTTAAAGTAGCACATTCATAGATCCCACAAACTAGATCCAAGCCATTTTAAGACCAGAAAAAGATTCAACCATGAAATATGTAATTTTTGAAACAGAATTTAGTTTGGATTTAAGGGTTTGATCAACGGTTGGAGCAAGACATCAAGTGTCTTGGCAGGACATTACAGTCTATCTGTAAGCATGTGAGGTTGCCAGTGTGCCTGACTAACATATATCGACTCAGTTCAAGAGCCTAAGTAAAGCTGAAAGGAACTGCTGACTGATTGTAGCCTCTTAGTCTTGTTACATTACATTTGCACTTAATTTAGTTGTGGGCTTCTTGCAGTGTGTGGGTGCTTCTCCTGCCTAGAAATATTTATTTTTTAATAAAATCAATTTGTGTTTTACTGGAAAGATTAAGTGTTCTACAGTGGTTTCAGTGTTATTTTTGAAAGCTTTTTTTCCCACGAGTGAAAAGAATTTCAGGTAGACATTGAATAGTGAAAATGTACATAGTACTGGCAAAAAAAATGAACTAACAAAAAATATTAAAATCAGTGGAAACCCAAGTTATATTCCGCTTCTCCACTCTTTGTGAAACATTTGTGAAAGATTAAAATGTCAGCTTAATGCTTGAAAGTGTAACAGAGAATGTGATTAGCCAGTGTGCCACACTTTGATTCAGTGCTGAGCTCTAATTGATTAATCCAATTTTGTGTTTGTAAATCAAGAACAAGATTATATAATCGACTTGAAATATCTGCTCAGTTTTTCAGATGAGAGAAATTAGCTTTGAAGTTTAGCCGAAGTGTGACAGAAATTAACTGTGGGCGGTAATTGTATGAAAAAAACTGCACCATTATTTTTCTCCAGTGGTAAAAATATTATCTTCTCCTTTGAAGAATATGATTTATTTTTCATTATGTTTTTAAACGAGTTTTAGACTTATCAGTTAAATTCATAGCATCTGGGGTCAGTCTGTTTTTGGGAGAATTACTGTATTATATAAGTAAGTGCAGTACTGTATTAAATTTCATACAAAATTGAATGGCTTAGATTTATAAATTATGACAAGGGTTTGATTCAGCCTGAGAGGTAGACAAAATAGAATTTGTTTTTCCCACGCAATAAAAGAAGAGTTGTTTGTAAAACAAACAGCCCAGACACGTTATCTGAGACATAGAACCAAAAAAAAAAAAAAAAGTGAGATGTGTGCTGTCTTTTCCATGTCCTTGCTTCAGTCTCGATAGGGTGGTGTGAAATTAATGAAAGACAACTGCTGGGGTGGTGGTGGGCATAAAAGCGTCAGATGCTGTATTCTGCACTGAGAGAATTATTAAAATGTGGGTTGCCAGGCGGAGATGAGGCGATCAGTGGAGAGTTTTCAACATGAGCTCATGCATGTCAGGAATGGGGAAGGATGGCTGTGAAGATGCAGGAGAGAGGCCAAGAGTGTGTGTGTGTGTAGGGGGGGTTATGTTATTTTTTGGGCCATTTGCACCATCTGGTCGGACGATTGGGGATAAGTGTCGCAAGTGTGGAACAAGTGAACACAGAAATATGAATCAAATATGAATATGAATCATGCTAACAGCACGGAGGCTTTCTGCAAAGACACACGACAAAAAAAAAAAAAAGAGAGATAGAGTCCCGTGTCCTGAATGACATCTCACTGTCTTTGGCACAGCTGTGCGGGGAGCTCGAGAATGTGTTTGACACAGATGCTGAAGCAGATTTTGTGTAAGAAAGAGACATTTTTTCAGTAAAAGAAAAGTACAAGGCTTGTGGGTGTAAAGTCAGGCAGAGGTTAAAAATATATACTGTATATATTAGTCCAGCCCAAGCAAACAAGTCCAAAGGATAATGTCATAACACAGAATCCTAAGAAACAGTATAGGTCCATAAAAACAGATGTACTGTAAAACACGACAGGGACGGGCATTTACTTGAAAAAAACTTTCAATTGTTATGGAATCTGTTCACATTAAACACACATATAAAAGAGAGGTGTATTTACAGTTTTTACAAACTCCTTTAGTTTGATACAATTTTGTCTAAATGACTTTAAATCAACAGCAGTCACAGTTTAATTTTACTCTTAAAAGTGCTTCCTTGACAGAAGATTTTGAGCATGTCTGTGTAAATTATGAACATACCTGAGTGCAGAGAGTGTTAACAAACAATTTTCATGAGGAGAATCGTTCAACAGTCTGTAGTTTTTTCCACGTGATCTGAGTTTATGTACTAACTTATTTTAATCTTCCTCAAACGGTATCTTGATAGCAGACACAGAATCACCTCTGTGACCATCTGTTCCTTGCATGAGCTTTGAAGATTACAAATTATGTCACATAAATGCTCAAACCAAGGTTGAAACTCACGCTTCAGACCTTCATTGTTGTTCAGTTAATTTCTACAGATTTTAGTTAATGGTTTTTCTTGATGAGACCATAAATTCAACAAAAGCCATAAAACCTTGAGAACTGTGGCTTTCCATAAAGCAAATTGGCTTTCATCTTTAGCTCTGTGATAAGGTCCGCTGTTTGCTCTGCACGTCGTCCATCATCATAAAGTTATGTTTGCAAGTTTCTTGTCTTTGTGAAGTCTTTGTAAAACAACACAAATTGACTCCTGCTTTTCTTGTGTCTGGTAACGATTCAATACTAATGATGATGATGATGATAATGATGTTTATGATCAAAATACAAAAACAGGAGAACTTCTGAATTATTGATATTAAACTGAAAGGGTTTAGGCTGAAGCTGAAGCTCATTAATACCGACCCTCTTACCTTACAAAATCATAATCATCAACCAAAACGCAGTAATGGCAACAAAACAGATAAATTAATGTTAATACTAGTTAGCACAGTACTAGTTTTAACATGCTTCCATTATAACATTTTCAGAACAAATATTCCACAGGTTTTCCTCCCTGATTAACAGACAATGGTTTTTAACGTTTTTTCAAAGTCTTTTGCTTGCCAAATTCAATTTTTTATTTTTGAAAGTATAGGCTGTCCCTAGATTTTAAACATCCTCTGGATACTTTGTGATTTCTAATCATCCATGTTTAGCTTTGTGCAAAGTATGTATTGTGTCTTTGAATGTATATATTTTCCTTTTTTCACTATGTTTACCTGGATAAATAGTGGATTAGTCAGCTCATGATAGGGTTTTTTGCCCTCAATTCATATAGGTTTCTTTTGCACTTATAGAATAGAGTTTTTATTTCTTTTATGTGTTTCCCCATACCTCTAACCAATAATGTATGGATGTGTTGGTAAATAATACATTGTAAACAAAGATTTCTGACTTAAGTAATCGTGAGCTTAACAATTCTGATTTATGTGTGATTTCCAACTTAATTTATTGTAAAAAAAAATGTTGTTTCTGTTACCATCAATTTCAACTTCATTAATTCTAATTTTCCTGTAAAAAGGTTGATGCCCCTTCAATGTGTCACTTTGTGTCACTCTTTGCAAATACTCTCAATGTTCTGTCGTTTGGAAATGTGAAAATACGTATGGACCATTTGTGGTCTAAATCCATGTGAAAAACAAGTAAAAACAGCTTGCTGCTGCTGACTCTAGCTGGGCCATCTCAGCCCCTTAGACGACCATTGCTGCTACAAACACAACAGTAGAGTTACGCCGAAAGTTTGCTCGGGATTTTGTAACTCTGCACTGAAGCTGACATCCCCTTGGAAAATTAAGTAAAGCTATGTCCTTTCAACGTGAAGCACTACAAACAGGGAGGAGTGCTACCTGAAAGTGTTAGCATCCTTCGTCATACTCATCCGCGCCGGGTGTTTGAACAACATACTGTATCTCTGCTGTGCTAAAGAAGATCTGTTGGATATAGTTTCCTGTGGTTGTGGACGAGACCACTTGTTTTATTAGTTATATTATTAAATTCACTCCCAACTTAATTTTTGTTAACCTAAACCGTCAGCTTTTTTATAAAGTGATCCAGCTTCCCAGGCAGTAACAATGTTTTGAGATAATTCTGAGTTAAAAGAAAGGCGAGCACAAGTTAATTCTATATTTTTTATTCCTTTTAAGGAAATACACCAAATAGTATATAGATCAAGAATTTCCTCCCAATGCATTGAAGCAAACGTTTCTTCATTTCAGTTCTCTTGACGTGTTCTGTTCATTTTTGTGTGTGCCTGCCAATGCACTTAAAACTTGAATGCACATAGCTGTGCTGAAGCCCACCTCCACCTCATGATTGTCGTGTTGGCTCTGAGTCCACCCTCAAGATTCAGGCCGTGCCATTGGGTGATGTTGCCACTAAGGAAGCCATTTATTATTGCTCTATAAAACAAAACAAAAAAACCCCAAAAAACAAGAAGTTGGTGTGGGAATTTTGTCTTCTTAATTTTCTTTAAGAAGTACATCTTTCTTCCCGGGATGGATATGTGTACAATGACAGGTTCTCAGTGATGGTAATTCCCAGGAACCTAAAAGTGAAAAATGAAAAGTAGACTGTTTTCTGTCTCTGTAGGATTATTTCTTTTTGATATGAACTCTTGCTCCTTTTATTTAAGATGTTGTTGACGTTGACAGCATACTTTACAACAAGTTGTTTCATGCCTGTGATTGTGGTCATGGGGATAAGTTAACATTGTTGCTGCCTATTCTTGAGGTCAGAACCTAGACACCAAACTGTATACATTATAAATCGAGACCCTCATAAGATTATTTTCCATGCATACAGCCCTACATGTTATGTTGTATAGTTTTAACTGGGCTAAAGCTCGGTTTTAAAAGAGGGTTTGTGCCCTGAGTTAAATGATCTAAAGATCAACGATGCTGATAAACATTTAGAAAAAAGAATACAGAATCTGGATTTTGCCTGGATCTAAACTGCAACTACTAAAAACTAATTTCTGTTCCTTAAAATTACATTTTTTTTTCATTAAAATAAATTCCTTTGTCGCCTTGAGAATTATATTGGCTTTCTGGGTTCTAGGTTATGGGGATCTCTAACTGTGCTACTTTAGCTTTGCCCTTTCTCAGCTCATTGCTACGCCCTACGCCAGCAGACAGAGTGAGCTTGAGCCTACCTGCTCAGTCGTCTTGTGACATTTAAACTAGTCTACTATATGCAGCCCAGTGGCAAGTTCTAACATTGGAGTAATTCAGCTATACATGTTTGAAGTGGACACCAATTCACAGGAAGAAGAGGAAGACTTTGTACTTGAAAGGGGTCGTCCACAAGTTGATGCATCAGAATGAGAAGTTAAGTTTTGAGTTCCACAACCTCAAATTGCAAGGACTGGTTCCTTAGGTTTTCCATGTAGACCAAGGTTGTCAGAATGTATTTTTGGAGACTGTCATTGGTGGATTCCAAAATTCAAGCAGAAATCTTCAGCCATCATGCTGACTGCTGATGTGTCATCAATAGCAGCATGCTGTGATGCTCTGACATTTTCTGGGACACTTCAGCAAAGGATTTTCTACTTGGCTGTGGTATTTACCTCGTGTTATGGTTTTGTGCAGCTCTCTCTCTCCTGGTCCTCATCATTTCTAAATTGGAGTGCAGTTTGACTCTTGTAGCAGTAGGGTTTCACTGAGTCCAGGATTAGCTGTTCAGTGGGTACTTCAACTCTACAAAATCCTCTGTGCAAAATGTCAGCAGTGCCAACTGTTGGCTGTTTACAATGACGTCAGCCTCCCTACAAGAGGAGTTCAGAGCTTCTCTGTCCCTTTTTTATCTCTCCTTTGTCCTCTCACTGTGGTCATATTGACGTCTGCTTTAGGGAAACAGCATAGTCATTAACTCGGGGAAGAGGGGAAGGCAAGGGTACAGAGGGTCGGAACAGAGTGCGGCAGAGACTGGGATAAACCGAGTGAGTGGGGAGTTGAAAGGTTGAGGGAGAGCAATTATGGATAGATTTGATAAAAACAGAGGGGCAGAGATTGAGTGTGAACAGGAAATGAGGAAAAAGGGGTCACTAGTGAACACGAGAGAACAGTTCAGAATACTGAACAAAGCAAAGATATCCCCCAGAGACTAAAATCCAATATTGTCGGGCCCTAAAGGACTATTGTACAAATGACTAAAACCCAAGAAAAGACAGTTTTACATGTCAAAAGACAAAATGTGGAAAGCAATTGAACTGTTTTATGAATTAAGGCAGTATAAGATAAACGAAAGAACGCGAAGGCTTCCCAATGTAACATGGCAGGTTTGAAGAGTGTTTAGAAAATTGCAAATAAAAATATTTTAATAATTTACCATAAATTCATGGATTCAATATCCTACTGGGCAAATAAATACTGGACTATATATGGCTGTAAAATCATTTGGACTGGACTGGCCAGTGTTGTTACCATACTGTCCTGCCCTGCACAAAAGCCCTTTAAAGGCTGTTTCTACAGCAAACACCACCCCCCATCCCCACAAAGGTGACAGTTTTGAAATCAATAAATAGCAAAGCAATCTATGAAAAATGAAACTGACATGCTACATTTACATACGCGTACCCTCATTAGAAACTACTGCACAACTAAAAATAGGGAAGCTTTTGCATGTTTGTGTCGGAGGATATTTGCTTCGATATGGAAATATTGGCCTATAATATAAACATGTTTAGCTGGCTTCAGGACACAATATGTAAAATGAAAACTGAATGTAGAGTAAAACATGAAGACTAAATTCTGGGAGAGGTCTTTGACATTAACTTGAATAAATTCATGAATTAAAATCACTGCTGTAACATGATCTGTTATTTTTGACCTGAAAGCAAAATGTAATTAAAAAAGAACATGTTATTCTGATTTTATTTTTATCAGTGAGTTGAATAAACAAACTAAAGCAGAAATTCTCTCATGGTTTATGACTTTCCATTTTTGTCTGTTAAAGGACCAGTGTGTAGAATTTAAGAATATCTGCAAACACATAATATAATCTTTTTAACTCTGTGTGTAATTAGTGCGTTATTGTATAATCCCCTTATATCATAGTGTATCTGTAATCTTAGACTCAGAAATATATAGTTACATAGGAGCAGGTCCTCCTTCCACTGAGAGCGCCATCTTTCACCACCATGTTACTACGGTAAGAACAGATAATTTTTAAACAGTCATGTCCAAGCAGTCCAGTGTTGAGGTTTGCCCGTTGGCTGTTGCTTTTCGAAAAAAACAGGCCTGAATCACATCCTCAGGGGGAAGTAAAAAAAAACAAACAAAAATATACAGACAATACTTCAAGTTGTGTTGGTTTTAGACTTTTCTCAAGAAATATCGACAATTAGAAGAATGAATGTGGCCAGCCTTATCTTTTAAAGTCATTGAGCGATACAGTGACAAATGTGTACTGACAGTTTTATCGTGTTCTAGGGGAATCCTGATCCAAGAGAGATAGAAGTAGATATACTATATGCATCATTACTGTTACAAACGCCAGACCTGTTTTGTTTTGGGGCCGACAGGATTTAATGCAGCGGTAGATACAGGGGCCTCTGAAAAAACATCAGGAGAACAATATCATTGCACAGACACCTGCTCCTGCACTGCTCTGGCATAAAGCAAATATTGAACACACCTGTTCAAGTTTAAGGATTCACACTTGTGTTGATTGGGACATTGTTAGCATCTGATTTCTCTATGAATAGTATGTGTGTTCAGATGTGATGTGCTGGTGCCTTCAGGTTAAGGTAACATCTGCTGTTTTGTTGTAAAACATTATTTTTGAAACAAAATGAGCTTAACAATTTGTGATGGTAGGTATTTCTGCTTTTCAGTTGTTTGTGCCAGTAAATTAAACCATTGAAGTTAAGCTTTGTGAAAGACGGTAATAAGGACTGCTTTAACTACTTGAGAATGTGGTCCTAAATAGATAAAGGTGAAGCTATAGTCTAATTATGTTGCAATTAAAAGAAGCCCAGAATGTGAGCAAAAGCAAATTTCAGAAAAGGACAGTTTTTTCAGGACTAAAGGTTGTCAGAAGCTAAACTGAGCATTATCACAATCAGTTTTGTGCAAAGACTTCCATCATAGTGAAGTTGCCATAAATAGTATGAGTGCTACTATGATAAAGAGAATAAATTAACTAACAGACATGCTATTTTTAAGTAATCAAAATATAATAAAAATTAGTCTATACGTAAAACAATCACATAACCATGAACTCGAGATCAAAAAACTGTTTTATGATTGAGAAAACTAAGGGATGACCTTGTCGGTAACCAGTTTCTCACTATAATTTTACATTTTCTTTGCTGGCTTAAAAATCATAGTAACTGCTATGAAAGCTTTTAAATTATATGCAAAGTTTCAGAAAGTCAATCCTTTTTCTGTAGACGGTCATTAGTACTATATTTGGGAAAGAATAGAAATATTTCTATGTATATTCACTGCTTTAGTGTTTTATAAATTTGTGACTTCACAACACATGTAGTAAGACTTCGCACAAAAATTACATTACATCTGTCTAATCAAGTGAAAGTTGATCACACTATTACACTTTTTTTCCTCTTATCTGCACATGTTCATATTTGTTTGTCCTCAATCATTACAGTCACTTGAATGTAAGTTTCGAACTGGAATATAGACTCTCTGTTGAACCTGTAGTTGTATCTCAGTTATTTTTGATTATTTTTTTACAGACTCATTACATAGGATTCATTATTTCAACTCATTAAACTGCAAAGCGGATCATTTTTCTAAGTATGTTTACTGTGTGGCCCTAATTGAACAGGATTATAGTTTATTTCCACATTTTGTGTTAATTTTTCAAACATTGCTTTATTGTCTTAATTTACCCTTTAATTCAATAGAAACCATTTCCCAAGAATTATTTCATTTATTTAGTTTCAGTACCAAATTTTTAGATAGTCCTTTCAAGATTCAAGATACTGTATATGTTTCACTGAAAGCCAAATATGTCAACCTCATATTGGTACAAGAGGAAACATTATATGACGATCAAAGTCATATAATAAATATCCATTTAAAATTTTCAAGCGAACCATCTTATAGCTGTTGAAACATTTTAGTCTGGAGGGACATGGATTACCACATATTCAGAATGCTACTACAGTATGGTTAAACAACACAAGAATAAATAAACGGCAGTTGTGCAGCTTCCTTCTAATGAAAGTCTGTGATATTAGATAGCAGTCCAGCAAAGGATCTGAGGCATTTTATTGATAACAAGTCCTTCATTGCGTAATTGATTACCAACTTTTGGTCAGTAACCATTGGCCTTGAAGCGCACCTAAGTGTTCACTACTAGATAACTCAATGATTGTTGCTTACCCAGTGCAGCAGCCTCAACAAGCATATTTTTTTAAGGTTAAGAGAACTCTTCCTGCCTACTAACAGGGTGCTATACTGGTGCAAAAGTAAACAAAATTAGACTTGAAAAAAGAACATCGTCTTTTCATAATGCAGGTTGTGAAGGTCACCCCTGATGCCTCATATTGCCTCCCGGCAGAATTAAGCAACACTTCAGCAAGCCCACACGGCTACATTGCTTATTCACATCATTAAAATAAATTGCTGTGCTGCGGTCTGTAACAGAAAAATGAACACAAAAAAAAGGCCCTGAGTCCTCCCCAAGGCTCTGCTCAGGATTTTGTGACTGTGTTGTTCCAGGGCCTCCTCAGCTGCTTCAGCAACAACGGCAAGTCACGATACATTGTTCCTCTATGCAGAACTTGCCCACAGGCAAATAAAGTGACTTGTCTTGTGGCCCATTGTTGTTTGGAATAATCGCTTGATAACCAACAGTCATTTACATCAGGCTACATCCTGCCAAGAGAATAAAGTAGTCAAACATGGGGAAGGACTAAGGCAACATAAGCGAGTCGGCAGCCTGGATCTGTTATAAAACAGTGAAGCCCTTGTGTGTGATGGTTCATTAGCACTAGTGAATACCAGACAATATGCAGCTGAAGCTCTATTCAAATGGCAGTTTCTCCAACAGAGAATAGAAGAGAGAAAAAGAGATGGTTGACAGAATAACCACACCTGCTACACAAGAGGAAGGAGACCCGGTTTGTTCTGATGAAATGCTCTCCACAGATTGTGTCTGAAGTAACTTAATAAATGGTGAACGTGTGGGAGGGTCTGACTCTCTTCACGTCTAGCACATGCTGACCTGGCTAAAAGGAACAGTAAGAGGCTCCTTAGCACATCACTAAAAGTATATTTAGAGCTTTTTTTTTTTTTTTTTTTTTTTTTTTTTTTAAAAGATGAATTAGTAGGAAATGAATTGAGTTTACATGATGTGTGACTTTCTTGTTAAAGACATACCAAGAGAATGAGTGTCCATTAAATTAAACTAAATTAAATTTATGTTAAATAAATCAAGGTTAATAGGAAGAGTTGCAGAGATATCGTATGTGAGGAGTCCTTGACTTTTTTAAACAAAATTAAGCTCAGTTTTAATTTGAATCACAAAATTATTGCTTAATGAGAAGATCATAGTCCAAGTTATATAAAACATTGCATACAGAGCATAAATACATATACAAAGGCCATAGATAAAACAACAAATTAGACTCAATCAACAAATAAAATGGAGTTTTAATTGACTTTTGCCACTGGGTCTGCAGGAGTACTGTTTTTGTTTTTTGTTGTTTTGGGTTTTTTTTTTTAAACCATTTTGTGTTACCACAGGTGTCCTGAGGTCCACCAACACCGCCAGCTGCCGCAGAACAAGTGCTGCAGACAGATTTTCTCACAGTTAGACAGCTGGCTGTTTCCAGTTTTTATGTTCAACTTCAAATGTCTGCTAGGTGCCGCTTCATAGAGCACAAGGCATGGAAATGGTGATGATCTTCAGTCTCTAAACACTTTGCCCAAGTGTCAAAGTATACCTTTAAATCCATGCTCATCATTGATGGAGCTCAAGAAGTTTACTCACAACCAAGTTTAGTTATTTAACTATTTAGATAAACAATGTAGCTGACCTTTGCAGGATGAGACCAGATGTTCCAATTGCAGCCTCTGAGTAATGGATGTTTGTCTAAAATTATATTAAATTTGACTTTTGTTCGACCTGACTGGTTTTAGCGTCAGAAGGACCTCTTTCCAGAGTAAGGATTAGCTCCTCACAATAGAGTGTAGTCGTATTCCACTAAGTGTCTTTTAAAAGTGTCATATCACATTTGTGCAGCCGAAGAGCCACATTATAAAGCATGTTTCAACAAATCGGTCGTCAGCGCGGATTTTCTTATATGCATGGAAAGCTCCCCAGCTGTGAATGTCGTGTGAGTAATTGGACAGTTGGAGGTAAAGGAGTCTCTCACTGATCCTGGGCCATTCTCCACCGGTCTGAACTGTCTGGCCCTCGGCAGGTATTGCACAATAACCTCCGGATCAGTCAGACTCCGGGGATTATTTACTTCGATCCAGCTCGGAGTGTCTGACTTTACATTCCCCTCATTTCACAGAATGCTTGCCCCAATCACTCCCGACTCAGCTGTCTCAGCTCTGTGTAAAAGAAAGCAAGAAATAATTAACTCTGCTCTCTCATTTTGACTGTTGGGACACAAACGCTGTTGTGTTGATGTGGTCTCGCTTTTCAAGAAAGCCGTTTGCAATTTGGACTGAAGGGGACTCCTCTGCAGCATCAACTAGACCGAAAGTCTCCTTTGTTTGCCATCATTGAGTTAAAGATAGTGTTTTTCAGCTGTTGCAGAACAAGCAAATTGCATTCCCTGTTATTTGTCGATTGCCTCCACGCCTCATGTCTCTATTAAATTGACCATACAATATGAGCATTTCTCTATGCCATAGGTAAACACACTGCCACTGTAAACCTTGAATTTTGTCAGATGCTTCTGATTTCTAATGATAGTCATAAGGTCGGTAGGTACCACCCCTCTTTATTTATTCAATCCCACTTTTTTTTTTTTTTGCTCCAGGACATTTAGCACAACTGGGAATGTGGTGTGTGTGTGTGTGAGAGTCTGCTAGAGTGGCAAATGGATAATGAATAATGCAGCGTAATACTGATGCGTTGACAGCTCTGACAGCTGGGAGCTGCAGAGCTGTGAATCCGTGATAATGTGCTTTTTCCCTTCTGTGCTCCTCCTTTACCTTATTACAACAATTTCACTTTTTTTTTAATCCTAGTAATTTCACTTCCGCACACCTTATTCAGTATTTTAGTTTTGGACCCCAGATTGAAATTTACATTTTACAGGGCTCATAGAGATATTACTAAATGAAATTCAAGGAACATTTTTTTCGATAAAATAAAATAAAATATTAAATGTTGAAAATAAAATATTAATTTGGCTCTGCTGCCTTTAATTAGTCTGTCTCTTGTTTCAGTAAAATAGCATGGAATTTAATACAATACAATAGCTTTACTCATACAGTGTAAATATATGCTCATACTTTGGATGCAGTTAGATACAATTAAAAGCGGGATACCTTTATGAACATTATAAATCTCTAAGTTTCATGTTGTCTTTTCACAAACACTAACACCTGACAATTCAAAACATTTCCCCACCTTCATCAGTTGACTGGTCACCTCACTGAGCATGAACATGGTCCACTCTATTGCTCATCTTAACCTGTTCAGACAGGAGCAGCAGGAGAGAATGTTCAGCATTGTCTTTGCTCCTCTTAACCAGGACTCAAGAGGACTATTCATGCCTGCGTCCTAATGATATGATCACAAGTGATGAAGGAAAACCCCAGAATAAAGTCATCATCCTTCTGAAGATACCACCTCAACTGCCTGAGGTGCTTCTGTAGCACATTGGCTGGATCGCAGGCCAACTAGAATTAGCTACGTAGCTAAAGACAGACATTGTGACGTAAGATATCCTGATTAACTAGCTGAAAACAAAATCTATAATCTTGGTTTCAGATCAGGCACATGAAGAAAGAAGTAAAAAGCAGTGGAGTAGGCTTGGTGATCAAGTGGCCACGCAGTCCATCTCATAGCACAAAGGTTCATGCTGCAATCACCACAATACATCTGTCTCCCAGTAGTGTCACGTTTTATAAACATGTCCTTCAACTAGATATTGCAGCCTCTGTACGCTCAGTTCCAATAACTGTGAAACGTAAAAATGTTGTATCCACATGTAAATGTTTGCCTCTTGTCACAAATATTGAAAGGTCAAATATATTTATTAGGTTTGAACAACCAAACTGTCAGTTTGAAAATTTTACACAGATTGTGACCCACTATATGACAGCCATTGGCCTCAGGGGGTTACACTAATTGAAGGTTAAAATTTTAAACTCAAAGGCCAAATTGCAGGCCTTTGAAATGAAAAGTCTTTAAGGTTATTTATTTTTTATCCTGATCCGTCTCAGTGCCACCATTCATCCTGCTGTCTCTCCTTGTGTTTTAAAAGGTCAATGATAGTAATAACTCCAAATTCTTTCTGCTCCAAAACAAAATAAAATGTCTTTACAACACACAACTTTGAAAACTGGAGATTTCTCTGTTGTTTTTAAAATGTTGGAATATTTTGTGCAGGTTTTAATCAGTGATGTGCTCCTAGTCTTTCTTTCTCTGAATTATTCATTAATTTTTTTCTTCTTCTGTGGTTGATCTGCTTCGAGCAGTAACACATGTGCATTTAATGATGGGGAGGTATTCCTTTTATTTTCAAGAGACCATAAGAGAAAAATGTTGAACAAAAACCCCTGAAGTAGAATTTTTGTGCAGTGCTGTCCAAGGTGATGATCCTGAAATAGCAATGAATACAGGAGCTGTCCAAGTCACTTCTTCAGTAATGGAATAGATGCATGTTGGTTCTCAAGGACTTTTCCTTAGTTTGGTGTATGTATACTACTGTACTTTTTTATTTTCTCCCCTCTTACAGAGGACTGACATAAAAGGACAACAATCTTAGAAGTTAACATGAGCCCAGACAATTGAATTGATCCATTTATTGGGTGCTTCTCAAAAAATTAGAGCATATTTGAAGAAAAATAAAAGCAGCACATAAATAGAAAAAAATGTAAAAGAATCCTTCACATTATATTGTGAATAAAAGTATATTGTTTTATTTATTTATTTGCTTGTTTGTTTGTTTATTATTTATTTGTTTTAGAATATCAAAATAATTTAGACATATTTATATATTTTTTATTACT
>KV751329.1:574028-587192 GCA_001698575.1 Mola mola | reverse complement strand
ATAATAAATATGAAATATAATATAAATGTATGTAACATAAATATGAAAAACTTGATTGTTGAGTCAGTGTGTTGGTAGATAAGTTCATTTGTATTTTTATTTTTGTATTTGTTTGATTCATTGAACAGTCTGTGGTCCTCCATACTTCCTGATACTCTTATTATACTAATTACTGTACATTCACACTACATGCTGCCATCTTTCCTCTCGTTATCAGTATTATGCAGGGTGCTCTGTATAATTAATTCAAGGTCTAAGGCTCCTTTTAGTACTTTGCATAGCTGAAGGGCAGGGGACCTATGGGTGAGTGGGACCACCTACCCTGCCAGTTTACATTTGTGACCCACTTCTGATAATGCTTGTATGCATTTCAAATAACCTCCAGTGATGATGCATCTTAACAGTGTGCTCTCTGTTTGAAAATGATCGAAGCTTGCATTTTTTTTTTTTAAAACTTTGATAGGTCATCAGTTAAACAGCACAGATCTGAGGCTGATGAAAGGATTATGAATGTTATTATTGATTGGCCCACAAAGATCTCTCTAAGACCAGACATGTACTGCTGTTGGTTCTCTTGTGTGTTTCTTAGGCCTTCAACCCTTTCAATTTACTGATGTGGATATGACAGGGTGTTTAATTAAAAACTGCCTCCAAAGAAAAAAAAAGTTTAACATGTTCACGTGGTGTTTTTTATGTACTCAACCCACATTATGACCAAATTATACAGGCAACATCACGGCTGAGTATTTTTGGGGGTGGGGCTTTTGAAACTTAGAATTCTGTTGCAACAACTTGTAAGTGACCTTATTTATATAAGTAGCTCCTCCTCCTCTTCTTGGAAATTGTTGTGTGGTTCAAACATGTGTGAATAACTCCAATGTTAGAACATGACACTGTGCAGCATATTTTAGGCAGGTTTGATATTTAGAAGATGGCAGAGCAGGTAAGATCTGGCTCACTCTGGCTGCAGGTGAGCGGAGATGAGGCAGGGCCAAAACAGCACAGTCATAGATCCCAACAAACAAGACAAAGGTGTATTAACGTCCCAAATATTTTGAGACCAGAATAGGATTCTTTTCATGTCAGAAATCATAATATATAATTTTGTCAAAACATGAATTAGGTCTGTAATTTACAAAAACTAATAAATTAGATAAATCTCAGTTGTTGTTTTATGTCGGAAATTTGGTTGCAGAGATGTCTGAATTTTCTTAAAAAAAAATTTTACAGGTTGAATTATCCTTTTAATGTAACAAACGATCCATAAAGAATAAGACAGACATGCAGTTAAACACCTGAGTGCTATCTCTCATTTGCAGTAAAATTTCCATTTTCGATCCATAATAGATTTTTTCCAGAGCAATTGTCAATAAGAACAGCTGTTTGAATAATTTTAATTTTCAGATCAACTGCATTACAAGCACACCAGAGTAAAGAGTACAAAGGTCTGAAAAGTGGCATCCTGTTTGTGTATTTATTTTCCACAAATCTTTCATGCAAATATAAACATAATGATGTAATTGTGTGTCTGCAGGATCCAGTCCGGCTCCTACCTCAGCACAGGCTGGTTCACCCTCATACTCGCCATGGACATGTGCAAAGAGATCCATATCTACGGCATGATAAATGACACCTACTGCAAGTAAGTAACCAACCGTCAGTGCCTCTCCCCCCAATTCTGGCATGAAATATGCACAAGTTCCTACAAAAACTTCAAAAAACTAGATTCACATTCACCGTTGCGCCAGCCAATTGCAGCCTCCCATAACTGTGGATCGCCCTGTTGGAATTCATTTCCAACACCTCAGTTTGGATTTAATGGCTGAATTTCTATGCTGAAATTCATATTGGGTTCTCTGTGCCATGAATACCATTATGTTTTCCTGTCTCGAATATCCAGCAAACCGCAGAGTCTGCATAGCTGCAGGTGGCTAGGTTGCTGCACCCAATTCCTCCCCTGTGCATGTTTTTTATTTTTTTCCCCCCCTACTCTTGGGTGAGTGATTACTGTCTGGCTGCAAGGCCATCGAACGGATGACAAACAAGATGCTAATGCTTCCGGCATGGCTGCTCAGTCCCGAGTCATGTTAGCTTTCACGTGTCCCCCTCAGCTCTCTCAGCTCAATCTGAGCTCTCTCTATCCCCCACAAATCAAACACTTTTACCTAATGCGCGGGGAAAATCCTGCCTTTTATCCTCTCCGTGTTCCCCGTGCGCAGCAGGAGTTGGAATATAAACAGCCCCAGACACATGGCAGAGAGGAGCGATAATTCAACCAGCACAGAGGATTTTATGATTCACTGAGGCATTTTAAGGGTTTGTTCTCTCCCTGCCAATCTCACATTTATTTCCTTCCTTGCTGTATGAGACGGGTGGATATTGTGTTTCGCTGACTTCCTGAATGGACAATTTGGAGTCACACAAAGCGCTGTTGGCAGCCAAATGCTCTTGCTATAACCTGAAGAATTGATATTTTGTGTCGATGTTGGAAGCTTTAGTAAGAATTGACCTCAACTGCTGAGTGTTAATAGAGCACAGGTGCTGCAGAGAGGGAAAAATTGAATTTATGTTAGCGCTGGTGCTCACCACTATGTAACACTGCAAGGAGAGAGGCAGTGATTGGGCAGCATGTTACTGTAAGTTGGCAGATGGCCACAGTTGCTTTTCTCACTGTGGGCCCGCTGCCTGACTCTGGTAAAGGCTATTTTCTCTTCTGTCTGTGTTCAGTCTCCTACTGAAATGGTTACTACAGTTCTCCTCTCATAAAGCCATTACTTTCTTTCAGAAACTAACAGCATTCTCAACAGTGGATCTGTCCCTTCTGCTCCATTCTTACCTACAAGCTTGCAAGCTGTAAACAGTAACTCATAAATAAATTAACATCAGAATGTTTTTAACTTGTGACTGTACGTAACTAGTTTAAATATGTAGAAATTAGTCTGCTATGTTTTACAATTAAAGTCAGCTTAGTAAAGTTGTTATTTAGTGATTATGTTTAGCCGCCCAACAGCAGCTGCTGTATTTTTTTTTCCAAACCTGCTGAGTGGAGATCCTTGCCCAGAGCTGCATCAGGTCAAACTGCAGAAAACCAAACTGAAGGATGTTCAGTTCAACAGTTTAATGATATAATTTTTTTTTCAAACAATGACACTCCTAAAAGTCCTAACAACAAAGGAGCATTTAATGTGCTGAATGAAAGCTGTATCGACTCATCATATTAAAACTATGTCCAATTGATCCTCACACAATGCAACTGTACAAGAAATCCAGAAGAATATGTTTTTTTCAAACTGACATTGCATAATCACAGCAATATATATATATTCAGGAAACACAGCATGTATTGTATGTGTTTTACTTTTTGATCACATAAAAAGGTTAAAATACACCTTATATGTTCCAAACAGTTTATGTGTGAAACAAAACCTTAAGTTTCCAATTTTAAAGGTGTTCACTCTCTATTCGATTTGCTCAAAATACATTTCTATAAATACACATGATATTATTCAGCTGAAATTGAATAATATGACGATACAGCTGCATCAAAACTTTTCTTTGACATTTGTTGTGTGTGGTGCAGTGATGCAGTGATCCCAGTCATCACGGTCTAACTATTTGCTGCCACGGTCATACAGATTCTATCTCATGTCTTTATCAATTGACTTAATGTGACACTTATTAATGGTAAACTGTGCTGGATATTTGTCAAGTAAAGAGCAATGTACACTCTCCTAGAAAAAAAAATCCCTCAGTCATCAATTATAACCTCTAGTAGTGGATGTTGGAGTTGGTATCGGCCTGTATTTTGCCTGTATTTTCTTTATTTGTTCAGGGATTTTATTTTATAGGGGGATGCATGATACATATATTGTACCAGATAGAGCTAAAATTGTTCAGCTGTAGTCCTTAGACAGATGCTGCCACTGATGTAGGTTACGGCAGAAATCATTATTAGTAACCCAAAGCCATGTATTCTGCCGATTAAAAAAACAAGTTGAGAAACTTTTTCTCAGTTATCAGCAATCATGACGCCATTACAACATGATACCAGTATTGGGTATTTTGGGCATATTCAGTTTTCTGCAGTGGGCCTTATGCACTTTGAGCAGATGAATAAATTCTGTATTTTCTACAACTTGACACTGATATACAATTCCTGCCATTAGGAGTGACTAACCAGGGAGCAGAAGGCTCTTGTACAGTTGAAGTAAATGTCCTGGGAGGATCCTTCTGCTCTGGTCTCTTATATGTGTTATTGGAAGGCAGAACCATGGTCAAAACCAGGCAGCTAAAAAATCATTGACATATGTTATCATAAGATTGATGATGCATCGCCATTTCATCCCATTGTGCAAAAATGAAGCCAAAGTATGTGCAGTAGTCACAATGAAGCACAGCTGTAGTATTGAGTTTCAAATTTCAATCAAAAGCAGATTTCAGCTGTCATATTTCACAGAAACCTTTTTTTGGTGTGTGTGTATATATATAATGACTTTGGTATATAATGGCTTTGGTATGGGAGACTGGGGTTCAAATCCCAATCAGGGGGTGTGGCAAGGTCCTCAATGCTACTGGAACAAGACATTCATGGAGCAGGACTGACAACGGATTAATGGAGTGCTACTATACCAGCAACCCCAGTCAGAGGGGATCCATGCAACGGATGTGGGACCTATGGATGCTTCAAAACCCTACATCCAAGCTAACGAAGAAACAGTTTGTAACTCAGTGTTCCACTGTAACACATTAGCACAAGGGCAGCTGACTTGAGAAAGAACATAATGGCTAACACGGATACATGGAACCCCCCTGGGAAGGTTACCAAAGCTTAGTGGCAGAATACCCTCAGAAGGTCTGCTAGAGGATGTGAATGCGGCACTACATACCATCCATTCTGTGACCATCACTGAGACCAACAAGCTGATATATGCAACAGCAACAGTAATCCTAGAGATGCTTGGCTACAAGTTGAATCTGAGCCATAAGGGGCAGTAACCTCCATGGAGAAGAAGGTTGGATGCCAAGATCAAGGCAACATGGAGAGGGGTTAGCCAACTGTCAGAGCTGGAGAAGGGCAAGACCAACAAAGTACCGAAGAAGTACAGCAGGCTGTGGCATTGACCATAGGACTCTGCCACATACATGGATACTGGAGTGCTTGGAGCTATACAAGATCATCAGGACACTAAGAGTCTTCATCAAGAACACGATGGGGCTGTGGAAGAATACTCTGGAAGCCAATTCAAGGCCAATTGCCCAACTTAGCATCAAGTGTGGCATATACCAAGGAGATGCCCTATCCCCCCTGCTGTTCTGCATTGGCCTGAACGTCCGCAGCCAGATCATCACAAAGAGAGACCTCGGACATGGATGACATCAAGCTGTATGCAAAGATCTACAGCAATGACATCGACATTCGGGCTAGATAAGTGTAGCCGAACAATATCAAAGAGAGGCAAGATGATCACAACCAAAAGGGTTGAACTACCAGAAGGCAACATAGCCGATTTTCAGGACAGCTACAAATACCTTGGGATCTCGCAGGCAAATGGATATTATGAAGAAGCCGCAATGAATTCAGCCACAGCCTAATACCTACGTTGAGTAAGGCAGGCCCTGAGAAGTCAGCTGAATCCTAGCCATCAACACCTATGCCCTGCCCGTCATCAGATACCCAGCTGGTAGAATAACGTGGCTAAAGGAGGAAATAGACGCCACAGATATAGGAACAAGCTCCTCACCATGCATGGAGGTTTTCACCCCGAGTCCAGCTTGAGGCCGTACACTAAGCGAAAAGAGGAAGGCCGGGGATTAGTGAGCGTCAGAGCCACTGTCCAAGTTTGAAAGTAATAAAGATCCAGGAATACATCAGGAAGATGGCCCCCAATGATGACCTGCTGAGTGAAAGCCTCAGGCAGCAGTAACCAAGTGAGGAGAAGGAAGAAGAAGAGAAGCCATCATGGAGGGACAAGCCCCCCACGGGATGTACCACCAACAGATAGAGGAAGTAGCTGATATCAAGAAAACATATAAGTGTTTGGCAAAGGTTGGTCTCAACGACAGCACAGAGGCACTGATCATGGCAGCACAAGAACAGGCCTTGAACACAAGATCGATAGAGGCCAGGGTCTACCGTACCAGACAGGACTCGAGGTGCAGACCATGCAAAGATGCCCCTGAGACAGTGCAGCACATAACAGCAGAGTGCAAGATGCAGGAAGGTAAGGCATACAACCAAGTGGGTGGCATAATATACAAAAACATCTGTGCCAAGTACGGGCTGGAGGTTCCAGGATCAAAGTGGGCAACATCTCCTAAGGTGATTGAGAATGACCGAGCTAAGTTGCTTGGCACTCCCAGATACAGACCGATAAGATGGTGATGGTTAATCATCCGGATATCGGGGTGGTCGACAAGCAGGAGAAGAAGGCGGTAGTGGTAGATCAGGAAGAAGGAACACGAGAAGCTCAAGAAATACCACAAGTTGAAAGAGGAGCTGGAAAGGATGTTGGAAGTAAAGGCATCAGTGGTACCAGTGGTGATAGGAGCACTCGGGGCTGTAACCTCCAAGCTGGGAGAGTGGCTCCAACAAATCTCAGGAACATCTGAGATCTCTGTCCAGAAGAGTGCAATCCTAGGAACAGCTAAGATCCTGCACAGGACCTTCAGGTTCCCAGGCCTCTGGTAGAGGACCTGAGCTTGAAGTAGACACAAGACCACCCACAGAGGATGAGAGTGGAATTTCTATATATAGTATATGTATATATGCATTGATCCAGATTGATCCAAGCCCAGATATATAAATAACAGAAGAGGACGGTTTTATAAGCTTTGCTGCACTTCACTAATACAGGGCGATCGAGGTGCTTTGGCTTTGTCGTCCACCTTTATATGCAGTTGATGGTTAAAAAAGCATACTAAACAGTTACTGGTTGTGTGTTTGTGACTATGTAAACATGAATAGATTTTAATTTCGATCACAAGGTGCATTGAACCGAGCAAGTTGCGTGCAGAGTCAGTTGTTCTCTCCAGTGATCATTTGGGTCAAAAATACAGGCTGCTACATCCCTATGTACCTTAAAACATGACAGACTGCAAAACCTCGCCTACTTTGATGCAGTTCCCTTTCATTTGGACAAAATGGCTTTCACTAATTAACAGTGATATTTTTTTCTCTCTCTCTCTTTCCTCATGCAGGACTGAAGGTATCAGAAAGGTTCCCTACCACTACTACGAGGCAGTCAGTCGCGATGAGTGTGCTGAATACATGCTCCACGAGAGCGCTCCATACGGTGGTCACCGCTTCATCACAGAGAAGTCTGTGTTCGCCAAGTGGGCCAAAACTCATGCAATCAAGTTCTTCAACCCACAATGGCAGCTGTCATGACCTTGTCTGTACCAACATGGAAATAACGCGCTGTTGCCATCATTATCGTCATCGTCGTCATCTGGGAACCAGCTGAATCTGTCGCTGCTTGCTCTCTAATGCAAGCAAACATCCATTTTGGCATAAGTAACACTCCATCATAAAAGGTGTTGATTGTCACATCACACAAGTGGTTGATATCCATTTTTTTTTTTTTTTAAATGACCACACAATCAGAATAAACCGGACAGCAAAAAGAATATCTCCTGATTCTTGAAAATGAAATCTTCTGCTCCAGACTTTGAGAGACAGTGTGCAGTCTGCTGCTGTCTACTCACTCTTCGATCCTTCCGCTGCTCTGTGAGTTAAGCAAAGGATGGCTGGAAGACAATAACGTGAAGTAACAACCATCCGTCAGCTTGCAGTGACCTCAGCGGTTCGTGTATCTGCAGGCGCTGTACATTGCAAAGCTGCATTTAGTTTTTTGCCAGGACAGCAGCTGAAGAAGAGCTGAGCTGCTGGAGTAAGATGAGTCACGTTGACGATGGACATATTATGAGCTTGCATACTCCGTTTCCACTGGCTGCCTGTCTTCTTCTGTCAGGTTCTAATTAATCTATAACAAGTCATTTAGGACTTCATCTCAGACTGAAGGCAGCTTTTAATTTGTGCTCCTCTGTCTGAGGAAGCTTCAGCAAACAAGGCCTTTTGAAGCAGAAAACACAACCAAGTAAAACCTGATTTCAGTCTGACTGAAAACCAGATGTCTAAATGTGAATCAGGTCTTTTTTGCCGCTTTGTTGTCACTTGATTTAAAGATGTCAGTTTTTTTCCTTTTCTAATGCTTTGAAATTGAAATTTGAGAGGCATGTTTTGGCTTGATGTGCGGATGGGTTGCTAATTTATTCTAAAGAGATCAGATCCTAGCACTCTTTAACAGTGTGCCATTGACAATGTGAACATCACAGCACATAGAGCAATGTGCAATTCTTCTTTGGGTAGGAGTTAAATGATTTGTGACCCTGCAGAGGGAGAGGTTTATGTGTGCGGTGAAACCATTTAAAGTTAATTGTATTCTATTATCATTTTGTGCCTGCAATATACTCTGCAGTTCATTGTAGGGAGACAGAGGAAGATGCTCCCCGTCGCTCTCGCTCATATTCTCATCCAGCTTTGTGCCTCTTTGTGTCCAGTATCACTTGTGTGAACGCATTTTCCCAATTGTCTTTGAACGCGGTGTGGTTCGGGCCATTACATTTGAATGCATCTGTTCCAGAACGCTGAAGAATAATCAGCCAACTGTTGAGGGGGTGCTGGTAGCTGTGGAGGGCTGAGACACTCCGGCTGTGACTGTGACTTGCCCCCAGGCTGTGATTAGTGTCAGAGCCACGGCCCCCCGATTGGGCGCGGGTCTGGAAGGATTCAAAGACTTCTAATAGAGGCACCTTGATGCAAAGGGTCCGTAACAACTGTAATGTACTGCAGCTGAGCTTCACGGCCTGACTTTCACTGTGAAATGCTGTTTACATTCAGTTTGATTTGGCGATTTGCAGGTCAAAAATTGTAGGTTAAAACTGGCAGGATGCTCCTTCTGCCTATTTAAAGATTCCAGAATGAATTTTACATTAAAATGCAAATATTTTTCAGATTTTCATGTCAGAAGCTTCACTGTGTGTATACTGAATAACAAAACATTACTGTACATGAAATATATGTACATAAAATAAAAACATGTTTACAATATATAGAAAAAACCTAGAAATTGGAACAATTTCATATATTGACATATATGTCCATCCCATATAAATATGTATGTCTATATTTTCACATATGTGTAAAGTATATCCCTCACCCAGGACCCTGTTCCTGTGAGGCAATATTGCGTCACCACACTGTCGTACACAATATAGCCATCAATACGTTTTTACATAAATATTTTATATGTATCTTGTTTTAATACATGCAAATATGTGCATATGTACATTTGTGATAAACTTATATCTTAATATATTTCCCTATATGTAACATAAAAATCCCCTTTTCATATAGGGACATCTATATCATATGTTATATTTCCATGTGGTCAATATGTTTTGGAGTTAAAGGCAAAGTTGTGATGTCCCTGTTTCTACAAAGAACAGCATAATGACTGGTGTTGGGGCGTGCATCATTGCAGCTCCTGTTTGTAGATCCATTATGGTGAAATTCAGTCCTTATGACTCTTCGGGTGCAGTGGAAAAAAACATAAACATGCTCCTTAGTTCTCAACATTATTGGGTTGGAGAGGAGTTAATTAACTTTACAGCAGTTTAACTGGTGGTTTTGTCCTTGATGCACACAGACAAGAAGTCCACAAATTGATGCAGACGAAATCACAGCATCTGAGCTCGCCATGTGGATTAATGCATCTTCATCACAACTCATCATACCGCTTCCTCTAAACAAGATAGGTCAAAAGTTTTAATAACAACTAGTACTTGGAGGAGTGTCCAGTTTTCAGGCACCTGTTTTGACCTGCAAATCACCGAAACCCCGAACTTTGCTGTTTAACAGCTTCCTGCTTGGAGAAACATGTCATGTTTGTCTTGCTTGAGGAACAGGAAAACTTGATCTCTCCTCGTGTTCTCCCAGAGCAAGCTACCCTGGGTACTTACTGTACAAGCACCGCCCTACAAGACTCATTGCCAGGCTGAAAAGAGCATAATCAAAATGTAAAAACGCCCTATTTAAATTCTTCCCGGTGTAGCTCAGCAGATAGGAGGCAGCTGCAACACGAGCAGGGTCGTGACTCCGATTTCCTCTGGGACAATGTTCTTGAGAGGTATGCTGCAGCCCTGCTTTGCAAGAGGCAGATCAAAGTGTACGCCGTACGGTATATACGTATATATATCAGACACATCTCATTTTATTTCTGCTGCTCAGACAGCTGGAAGAAGGTCTGGGCCTTGTGAAGACTTACATTTTTTTCCTGCTCATTAGGGAAAGCAGGCCTTGATACTGAAGCAGGAACTCATACCGTGTCATTAATTTTACATGATTAACGCACATCTTTTATACATCGGCACACAGCCTGTGATTGTGCTCTCATCTGGCAGCTCTCCACCAGTTTTACCTCTGCTGGAAGTAGAGTAGCAACCATTAATTGTAAAGTGCTTCTCACCAAGAAAAGGATTAAGTTTGTGCGGGGAGACGTGATTTTGGGTGTGTGTTTAAAGGTCTGTTTTAAATTGTTCACTCACAACCATGAGAAGAGCACTGTGTTCCCTTGTTTCATCTCCCATTCTCCTCTTTTAAATGTTTTTCTCGTTTGCTTGATGCAGTATGTGTGCAACATCTTTTTTCTGCTGCAGGTTGCCAACAGTTTCTGCTGCTTCAGGCTTGTGCTCTGGGTTATTTTCTGATCAACAAAAGCTCAATTGTTCTCAGCCAGAACACACTGGAAGAATACCCACAGATGTATTATGCAGTATATTATGTAGAATTCGCCCTTTTATAGGCTCCCATGAATCATCTATGGCTCGCAGGAAGACGACTGTACACACATTCACTGTGAATTAGTAACACATGAATAATAGCAGCAAGCAATGTGGGAAGCAAAATATTGGAGGCTTCTAATTTTCAGGGATGTTCTTTTATTTCAAGGAGGAATTAAACCCCTCTTATCTGTGTGGTAAAATTGTGAGTACACTCTGGTAAGTTTATCCTGGATGGGAAAATGGGGAAAAAATGCTTGCCAGGTTCTGAACTTGGGTGATAAAATCCACTTACAAATATCTACCTAGAGTAGCTTAAAACACACTAATTAACAGGTTGACTATTGTTACTGTGCCTGACTAAGACAGAGACCAACAGCTTCTGTTGTACTTGTTTAGTAAGTCAATGTTTTGCTTTATATTGTAGACAAATTAGCATCCAGTAGAACATTTACTATTATAAAGTTTAAAAAGATTATTATGCAGATACTTGCTCCCAGGCTGGAATAATCAATGTGGCCGATCATACCTCGATGTGCAAATCATAACCCTAACCATAACCATAACAGTGACTAAATAAACTTACAGTAGTAAATAGACAATTTTCACATCAGATTTTCAGATCAAATAGTCACTGTGCTCTTTCAGTGCCTCTAGGCTCTGCCTCTCTAAATGGAACAGAACCATAACACATTTTATTAGTTGCATCTGTTTTTACCTGCAATTGCATGTCAATATGGATACATCTGGAGGATGGATATATAACCTGTGACTGTAGAGAGCCGTATTTGTTCAGAACCAGGCCAGCTGTTTCTCTGTTTCCAGTCTTTGGGCTAAGCTAAGCTGAGCCAAGCAGCTGTACAGATGAGAGAGTGGTGTCAATTTTTCTTGTGAATACCCCCCACTAAAACACAAAGGTTCTGTTTTCCTCAGACCTGAGTGATAAACAGAAATGACTGCTTCCACAGCTGCTCTGCGACAGTAGAGGCAGTGGAGTGAGGGCTAGTTTTTCGTTCACTGTTTGAAAGAAATTTACAAAGCAAATTGAAGGTCACTTCCCTCAAAACAATGTAATTAAAATCAGTCCTACTGAAACGTCCCAGTCTTGACGCATGCAGATCAGAGATGAGTTTTGTGTTATTCAACTTTAAATTCTCTCACCAGTTTTACACTTTTCCTTTCTGTGAGCAGTGGATGTGTTTGTTGCCTCTTTTGGAGTTGAGAGTGTGGATGTTTACACACTTCTGATTGTTTGAATTAAAGCCCAACCGATATGCAATTTTTGGGGCAGATACCGATATCAATATAAGTCATGTAAATATATTGTCTGATATATGCAGATGTTTTGCAATGATCCCCAAATCACGTTATCAAACCTTTATAACACATCAGAGGCCGAATATTTTATAGATTAACAATGCGCCTTTATTGTCTTAAATGACAGCAGTGCATTGAAACAGAAGCCTTCATTGGAATTTTACCAATTATAAATCACGGCAGCATCTTTTTCTGCATTGTGTTCTTTACTACCAATTTTTTCATATATTGGCCAATAATGATTGGCCACTATTGGCCAGTCGATATATCGGTCAGGCTCTAGTCTGAAGCCTCTTCACTTCATCACATAGAGTTTCTCACTCCCTCATGTCAGCTACTTGTTGCCATTTTCTTGCACCCCTCAAGCACATTCTTACGTTGAAACATTCATTAAGTTTTTCCTTTTCCCACGTGCACATCTTACTATTGTTTTTGTTTTACAAAGCACTTTCCTTTCTCATTTTCAGGTCAAGTGTCCTTTTGAAATGTGTAACTTTGGGTGAGTGTTGAGTTACATAGAATGTAAAATAACACTGAGGTTATTACAGTGATGTGTTTTTCTTAATAACACAGCTAACACAGTCCATTTGTTCATGGAAAAATAACATCAAAGTGCTGCATGGATTATTGCAGATTATTAAAATGTACATTGTGTTCAAAAAACAAGTAGTGATTATATGTATTATTCTGTCATGTGTTGTCTACGTATTAGATAATTTTGAAATATTGTGAATGGGAAAATTTTTTTCCAGAGTGGATTATTTTCTCTGTGTCTTTTATCTGGGGATTTACAAAAACCTAAAGCCCCATCATATGATTAAATTTGTTTTTAAATAAAACAGATTAAGCAGCATCAGAATGTAAGAAACCTGGTGAAATGTGTCCATGTGAGCATTCGGCTGAAATCTCAGCTTCTCAGAGAGCTCGTTGAAGGAGCAGAGATGTGCTGAGTTCATACAGTTCTCGGGAGTTTTTGATGACTGTGACAGGTTTTTATGTAACCTCTGC
>KV751329.1:563012-573967 GCA_001698575.1 Mola mola | reverse complement strand
AAAGTATTACGGTGGAAAAGGGGCACACCAGCAATTTAGTAATGCACTTTTTTATAATTTGGAGAACGCATAAGAAGGAGATTAAAAAAGAATTGTCAAAAGCAGAGGTTGGCTATCCTGAATTCATTTCCAGTAAGGATCAGACTTCATGCCACTAATTTGTAGCTCATGGTTTATAAATCTGTAGCCTTAATCTGCTCTTTTTAAAGATTAATTTCATAGACTGTAATATACAAGTAATCTGAAACATAATGGTCCCATAGCTTTGATCTTAGAACAGTATTGTTTTTGTGTGTCTACCAAACAAGTTGTAATTTCCTTAACAAAGAAAAACAGGTTTTTCTTTCACACAGTGTGTGTTTCCGTTCCTCCCACACATAGTCAGCTTGGTCTGCTAAATGAAAGCAACTGCCTACTTTTCAAGAGTGAACGTTCTGATTGCTTACCAATCAGAACGTTGTGGACCAATGAGTGTAGTGGATCCTTTCTTCATTAATTTGGATACAGCTTCAGTATCATAAACTTAAAATTAAATCCATCCATCTGTCTGCAACATTTTCTTCTTTGTATGGCAGGAATAATAAACTTTATGTGGCCAACTCTCTCTGGCTACACGTTCCACATGGCCCAGTTGGGAAATGTGGGAAGAAACCAGCAACAGGAGGTCGGGTTTATGGATTTTTTTTTTTAAGCTAATCATCCAGTTATCCAGTTCCCTGTAGAAACCAGCATTAATTCATATCAGCTCATCTAGGGCAATCCCTAGATGAGTTGGTAAGAGGCGAAAAGTGACAGCTTTTACTTTACACCCCCAAGTTTATTTAAAAAAACAAAAAACAAGACACAATAAAGATACATTTTCATCATATGGGAACTTGATTGTCACCTAGGTTTTTATTGTTTTATTTATATTTGTCTTAAACGAACATGCAGAAAAATCACAATAAACATGAAAAAAAACAAACACCGGTAAAGGAATGAATCAGACTTCATCCAATGGCAAAATAAAAGATGCATTTGAGAGGGAGCAGGAGAAGCAAAGTGCTTATTTAGTACTGTCCCTAATGTATTTCACAGTATCATGTTATGTAACAAATATATGTTCGGTATATAAAGTAATGTATACAATGCTAAAACAAAACATTAGCAATAAATGTGAAGTGAAATATTCTTTGCACTAATAGATCAATTAACAAACTCAGCTTTCTATTAATTTAACTCATAATCAAATGAAAAAGCTGCAATCTAGAATCTGCAGCTGTTTTAATTGGTTTATTATGATTTAAATTAATAGATGGTCGATTTTAATGACATAATTAGGATACATAATTTACTGGCCTCAAATGCGAAATATTTACACTAAATGTATGTGCAAACATTCGACGAAATCTTACTTTTTCTCTTGTAATATCTGCTAATGACTAAGCTACCCTTTGGCACTTTGGTGGTTGTGCTTTGGGAATTCAGATGACGTGGATTATAAAGAGAGATGCTTGTCTACTGAGGAAAAAATCACATAATTAGTGTGTATTTGTGTCCAACCAAACGACAACCTTTCCTGAACATTACCAAATACTTTCTTAGTGTAAACCTCCATGACGTGTGGGATGCAGACGGGCGAACTTACTGGTGGGTCAAAATACTGCACTTAACAAGATATGGCAAGAACAACATTGTCAGTGAATGTGAACCACGCAATAATTATGTTTCCTTTAAAAAGCAGGAAAACGTGTTTCAGCCTATAAAAATGTCATGTTTAGCAGCCAGGGTTGGTAGACTTCATAAGGCTCCTCCAGAACTGCAGAAGACATCTTAAAAAACTTTTTCAAAAGCTTAGGAAAAATTAGTCATTAGTTCCAATTTAAATAAGGGTTGAATTATTTCACTTGTAATGAATATAGAATTTCTAAGTATAGAAATGATGAAGTCTTCCACAATATTCTTGCTTTTTGTGCCATTAAATGTCAAAATTAACAAAATGTTCCACAGCACTACAAAGTAAGCTTCAACAATGTCATTATACCCTCAGCCCCATTAGGCTGACAACCTGAGTAATTCCAAATATGAACATGTGCCATCTAAGTGGACATGTTGCATCTATGTAGTTGGTTGGTCACATTAAGCTGGAAGAATGGCTCAACATGCTTTCATTTTTCAGTGCTAGGTGGAGCCTTAGGGCCAGAAAAAGGAACATTCCTCCATCTTCATTTATGTCAATTTCTGTCAATTCCAGCCTCAGTTTCCCAGCCTTTTTTTTTTTTGACACAAGTCAGTGTTTTCTGTTACAGTCGCAGTGAGTACAGTGAGCAAGGTCAATGAGAGAACTGGAATATCCATTCAGTGTCTGCAAATGTGTTCTTGCAGAGTATATGAACTTTGCAACATATTTGCAGGAGAATGTGCTCTCCAGGGCCCGATGGTGCTACAGTATTTATCATTATCTTAGCTCAGGGACACTCACAGTAGTAATTACAAAATTAGAGGTATGGAAATAAGAACGATAGAAACTATTATTTATATACTATATATTATGGAATGCATAAAAACTCCTGTTTGAAGCATATTTCTGTCAGATAAATTGGAACTCATGCTTTTAAATAACAAAATCATAAGTTGTGTCCCAAATTCCATATCGCATATGGAATTTACACTGTGACCCACAGTGTAACAGGAAATGAATGGGAGCTGCTCGGCCAATCAGGGCAGCAAAATACTAAAACTAACTGTAAATGTTTAAGAAAATATCCAAGAAATCTTGGAAAAACACCTTATATGTTCAGTTTGATTAATGTCAGTTGATGCTTATATTGCACTTTTTCAATTAGGCTACACAATCAGTATATGAATTTATTCTAATAAAAATATTTGAATAAGTGTGAGGTACAGGCTGTTATTGGACCTGCTACGTTTATGGATTTGAGAAAGAAAAGGTGTCATTTGGGGCTCTCAAACTTTTCTAATTTCATATAAAACAGCTTTGAGGACCATTTTGTTAAATAAATGAGAGTAAAAGCGCATAAAATGGTATTTAAAGGGGAATGCTGGACTTTACTTGTGAGGCCTATGCCACTGTCTTGTCTAACTCTCTGCTTATCCTTAATGCATCACTTGTTGCTTTGTGTCTGGGAGATAGTATGGCGACACTGAGGTGTGACTTTTTTGTGTGTCATTGCACTTAAAAGACGTTAGCTATCTTGATGCGAAGCCTGTTTTTCTACCCGCCGTTACAATACAATACAAATCAGCTTTCCTTTTTAAAGCAACTGGAGAGCAAAACGGTCTATATACGTTTTTGTAAGTCTATATTATCAGTATTGCTGTATTCACATCTTTTCTAACCCACAGGTATCCCAGTGATATGTGCACAAATTTTATTCGCTTCACATGACTTTTCTAACTCTGAAAGTTGTTATAAATAAATTACTAAACATAATTATCCTCGTTTTTGCCATCTTTTCTGGCCCAACCCAATCTGAATCATGTCCGTATTAAACGTACTGATCTGTTGTTCTCTGTCTTGTTTGTTGGCAGCTGCAGCCAATTATTCAAATATGTAAGAGATAGAAACACATCATAACCCCCCGCCCAGGCGTTCATTTCCAGCTGTGTGCGAGATGCAGTGAGGTTGTGCTTGTTTATTTAGGCGGGTTGATGTTTGCACTCGGTTTACACTCATTAGCCTGTTTGGTGTGAACTGTGGACAAAACGAGCTTTTTTGAATCTGTCCTATCTACTTGGCGCAGCACCTGTCTCTTGTGCCATATCCTGATGATTGGTGTATTTCACTGGTTTCAGATTGGCCGATCAGTCCAGAAGTTTTTAGCAGAAATTAATATAACCTACTTTTTAAATGATCTATGAGATTGTAACGTGCAAGATATACGGGGGAGTTTGGCATGATTTAATTAATTCAATGCAACTTTCCTAACGGGCATTTAACAATATATATATGCCCGGAGTCGCTCTGATGCCTCATTAATGATTTGCATGGAGCAGCCATCCCTTTGATCGGCACATTTTTATTCCACCTCCCTAAAGAAATATGAGCGCTACACTAATTGCTTCATTTTTGTATTGATTACAAACGTTCCTTCCCTCCTCCAGTAGTCACACATCCTCCTGTCTTTTACTTTCTATGTGCATGTGGAGGTTGTCAGGGGCAGTCGGAGGATGAAAGCTGGCAATAAATGTCAACAATTTACAGACTATCAAAAGCACCAAAAAAACAAAAAAAAATAATTGTGAATAATTGCAGCTTTGAAGCTGTATTTTTTTTACTGTCACTACAATAATTCAAGCATTTACTAGCAGAGAAATAAGTGCTGTGCATAGCCTTGAGCAAGAATTGTCTAATATATGACCATAAGCTAAATAATGTCTCAGTTTACAACTATCACCTCCCATCCTTTCAGATTAATGTAATCAAAGTTTATAGCATCCTGAATTTCCTGTGCGCCTGAAGGTAATTGAATTGCTTTAAAAGGTCTCATCTCAGGAAAACCTTTTTTTAGTTTATCACAATCAATCATTCCCTTTAAAGCCTATTTATATTTCTCAGAAAATACATTAGCCACTCGTTTTCTTTAGTCACGTTTGCTGTTTTATGCAGATGATGCCCTAGTGTGTCTAACAGCAGACAGAAGTGATTGACTGCTCTGTCAAATGTGCTGCTGGGAGATGTCAGCATGCTTTCAAGGTGCATGTGGATCAAGTGGAGCTCTCAGTTACTGAAAGCTTCTTGGAAATAGGCATTGCTTTACATTCATAGTCCCCGGGACCTTCACTTTACACCCACAATAGCAAATTCCACGTCAGTTTGGTCACAGTGAAATCCTGAAACCCCCTCTTTAGCTACTAAATGCTGCTTTCTTCACTAGTCGTGACTATAAATTTGAGAGATATGTTTTTGTTTTTTTACCTGGAAAAATCATCCTCCTGCTGCAAAAAATGGTTAATAAAAGCAAAATTGTGGACAAAAACAATGATCCTAAGTAAGGTGAACGTCTGTACAGCTGAGGAGTTGAGTGAAAATTCTTCGTGGGTTCATCACAAAAATTCATTAGAACAGGACCTACCAAAGTCAGGACTATAATTAGATGGGAATTTTTGTGCCTCCCTACAGATTTGTCTCTTGCACTGTTTTGAGCTTCAGTATACTCTAACCAAAGCCTTATTTCCTGATCTTTTAGTCTCTAAAAATGTCACATTTTAAAACTTGTTTTTTTTAATGACTCTGGTATGGAGTTCGGTCTCTAAGAATGTTTAGCTCGAGCGTTGGGAAAGTCAAAATGTCAGAAATAAAGCCCCTTTTTTCAAGTGTCTGGTAACATAGAGTAGATATCTACAGTGTTTCACACTGTGTGGCTTTGATTCAATAATTGACACAACCAATCAGTTGTGGGCACTATTTTCAAGTCTTTCTAAAAGACAAACAAATTCATCTAGATTGATTAAAAACTATGTTTGCTGTTGCTATGCTGTGGTAATCTGCTAAAAAATCAGACATTACTTTGGAATAAATCTGTACAAATTTGTCTTTTATAAACAGAAAACTTCTAATCTATCTGTAGCCTTTTTGAGCTGAACTTTTTGGTGGAGTCATTCTCCAAAAAAAGATGAATTTAGTGAAATTTTAAGGCCTGAAATGAGGTTAAGTTTAGGTTGAAAAATACCTGATGTACAGCTTTATTATTTTACTGCACTCTGAGTTTCATCACCTTAAAAACACCCGAACTTGCCAAACTAAAACCTGCTCTAAGTTCAGTCTGAAAAGGATGTGCACACTTACGTTTCCAGGTTGAATTGAATGACATTCATTATTACTCATTATAGTTTTTTTTAACTCAACCCTGAAGCTGAATGACTTTGGAAATGACACATCCTCCAGCAGCACTGCGATTGGAGAACCATCATCATTTGCACTAGTCTTCGGCACCTCAGCAGCTGTTTTTGAGGCAGTGAAGACTCTTCATCATACAGTCAAGTTTTGTTTAACTTGACAGAGAAGCTTTGCTGAGCATTTAACTGCAGCCACTTATGGTGAGTCTGAAATCAGGAAAGAACAGCCTCCAATCATCTGACTGATAAGCCTGATTTTACAGGCAGTGAGAGGAAAGGTTCACAGTGCATTTGCAGCCGTGCCAGACAGCTGAAGACATGAAAGATTCACTAACTGTACTCGCCAACTTGGTGAAATCTTGGAATCCATTGACAGGTCAATAACTCCCTACTCTGCTGGAAATGTGCTACCAACTACAGCAGTGCAATTAGCCCTGAGGCAAAGTTAAATTGCGCTGCAGCCTCGCACAGCCATTGTTCTCCTTCTTACCAAACATTATATGGGCCGAGTTTTCCTTCTTACCAAAGAAACTCAGCGTGTATTTTGAACACTTTGCTTGTCTGCTAGCATTGCTCTCTCTGGGTACTCCTGTACTACAGAGACAGAGGAGCTTTCAAAAGCCTCCTGAATATTAGATCTGTCCAAACTAATCAAATATCGCGCAGAACTACTTCCACCATAAAAGAAAGACAAAAAATGATGAAAAGATTCAAGGTCCGGCAGTTGGACTGTTTATGTGCCTTACTACATATGAAAATGAGCAAAATCCTGCGGTTCGGATTTGAACCATGATCCTGCTCAACGCAACCCAGCAAGCCACAGATGTCATGACTGACAGTGAAGTATTTGACAAGTTAATTGTAATACATTTACAGATTACAAAACATACTTTCCCCATGCTACATTTAGAGTCGGAGTCAGGGGAACTACTGTCTGTATGTTGATAATCACTGAAAGTACTGAAGAGCCTCTACAGCTGTCTTAAGTATAGCATAGTGTTTGTTGTCTGGTTAAAATAACTCTTTTAATGGTTACTTTTGTGAATTTGCTGAAGCAGCTGATTCTGTTAGTTCAAGGAGAGAACAGTTTCTAATCATTAGAGATGATTAAAACACTTGCCAAAGCAGGAGATCACTGCAGGGAGTGTGGAGGAGTGTGTTGATGCTGGTGGCTCGCTTTCAGTTGCTAAGTATTTTGCAAAAGTTAGTACAAACAATGAGCTGACAGTTCTATTTCCTTCTAACACACAGCAAAATAAAACACATATTTTTAGTTATAACCAAATCTCATTTTGTGTAGAGTCCCGTTTTGAAGAGTCCCTTCGCAAATTTGAAGGGATCCTTGTAAAAGGATGTTCATGCTCTCTCCCTTCTCTTGCGTTGAGTTCACTTATTTTCTGCTCTCCTGAGCCTTGAGCCCAGCGATCTCTCAGGTCTGCTTGCAGTGGGTTGATGCCCTCTCTTTCCTCCAGTGATGATTTCCTACAGTATTTCCTCAAGTCTCTTCTCTCCTTGATAAAGCATTCAGTTTCCTGCTGCCTTTTGGATTTAGGAGGGGTCATAGGTACTTTCTTCCTTTGGCTCTTTGGTTCTGAACTGTTCTGCCTCGTAGGAGTAGATCAGCTCACCCATTTTTTCCAACTTTTTACCAACTTCTCCGCTGTAGCCTTGAGACTGAGCAGGACCTTAACCAGGTCTGCGTCGACTGTTGCCCACTCTTTATTGCTACTTGACATCTGCAACTTCACTTGTAGTCTGCGACCTTGGATGTTCGTCTCCAGGACAGGCTGCATCTGGTTTTGTTCTAGCATTTCAGCTGTTGTGCCTGAATTACTCTCCTCGGTCATTGGGATATTGCGACTCAGTGGACTGTGGGTTGCATCCTGCTACTGAGCTTCACTTGACTGACTTGGCCTTTTTCTGAGGAGATTGTGGTCAATGCAAGGTGCCAACCTCATGTCCTTCAAGCATTTCATCCGCTCTTGTTGTGTTTTAAGGCCTCTGAAATATATTTTTTGTATTCTTACTACATGTGGAATTTCAGCAAGATCTCATTTTTAATGGTTTTTGAAACAAACAGTAAACAAAAATAAACAACGACAAAAACACTGTGTTCACCAAGTTCTTCCAGTTCTTACGCCTTATCACTGGTTGGACCTGTGATGTCCCCTTTGATAATTACTAATTCTCTGTTGATTGCCCCCCTCCAAAAGGGAAGGGCAGATATCTACCCTTGAGTATAACAGATTTTACAAGTCGGCGTCAACTTTCTTGCACAGACTCACTGACTGCAATATGTTTTAGCAAAGACTGTTTTTCCAGTGCAGAAAAGTGTACTGGCAGAGGAGGCTTTTTATGTCAAAGACTATGGGGTCAGTAATGCATGAGCATTGTTTGTGTAATTAATGAAACCTCCAGAAGAGGAAGACAGAAGTTCCTCCCTGTGCATTTAAATTTCTGCTTTTATTTGTGAGAAAAGTGCCTTATTTTCATGTATTTATGTTTATGTAAGAACTTGTTGATGTTCAAGTTTTTTGTCTAATTCCATTCGTATGACCAACTGTACTATTACAAGATTTATTCCGTTCCCTGTTACTCTTTAAGGCTGCGCTGCATTGGGGTTTTTATGTGTTAAGAGGCTTTAATTGTAAAACTTAATGACCCTCTATTACCTTCCACTGAGGTGGTGGCAGAAATCTCAGATACAGTTGTCTAGACTTTTCTAATTTGCATGGCTTGATATCACTGAAAATATGAAAAATTTGGTCAGGAAATTAAAGAAATACTTTCAACCCAAATCAGAACTTGATTATCTATAGCACTGGTTGCTGGCAAAGAAATGGAAATCAGTTTTTAAGAAACAGAAATAAGCCTTGAACCCAAATAAAATGCTAGATTATTGTAGCATTTCAAACAATTCAAAACAAGTTGCATTTGAAGTTGACATTTGCAAAGATTTTTCTTTTAAAAGAAACTTTTCAAGGACATGTTTCAGTACTCAGTTAACCTGAAAGAACCACTGTAGTTTTTTTTAAAACAGCAGGACTACCTTGACTTCTAGACTCTCCCAGCATCTGGCTCACTTGCTCCCCCTGCAAGAGCAAGCATGTAGGGGCAGACGAGTGTGCCTCCGTCAGGATCTGGATGATGAGACGGTGCGTTTACATTAGCTTAGTGAAGCAGGAGCAGTGGCATGCTCTCAGCGCTGGAGCAGTGAGCATGCAGCCCGAGTATCTGCTGGGCTCTCGCTAACGTCACTTTAACGGCCTGGTCTGCCTTCGTACAGCCTCAGCAATAACACACAAGCAGCCAGACAAACTGGTACACAGTCAGATCATAAAGTCAGATAAACAGTCATATTTAGAATGTTAATTAGCCATTAGTCACTCAGCCAAACCATTTGTCAGCCAAAGAGGGAGCCAGAGTCCTGGCCTGTGTATCAGGCAGCTATAGAACCAGGGAATAGATCTGGAGAGAAAAAACAATGGCTTCTTTAAAGGGAATCTGGCCTCCAGTCTTTTGGCTTGGACACCAAGGACACAAGGTTCTGTTATTTGTGAAATTGAGGTAGACAGAAAGTCACACTGTGTTGAAATTACCTGGGACACAAAATGTGATCTGCCTACCAAGCAATAACCATCGAGGGGGAATTTTCTTTGATTTGACCATGACAATCAATCAAGATTAAAATGGAGGTGGCTGTGAATGGGACATTGGAGCGGCACTTGCAGGGAGGCACTTAAGTACACCAAATGTGAATTTCCATTAGTTGGAATGGAGGATGGACACGCACGTTAATGGCAGCGAACACAGAAACATCAGGTGAGAGGTTGCATTATATTGAAATTTAATATGACAGAGAGGAGAAATAACGCAGCCAAGTGGGTTAAAATCTGTTGTATTTCAGCTAGCACTCTAGCTGAAATAAGCAATAACAGTGTGTATTACACCTCACAATAGTCTCCAAGCATTGCATGATTGTATTTTATTTTCTGCCCAGAATGTTGTACGTGAGGGATTTGTGTGTTTTCAGAGGGATCAGTATATAGCCTGTCAGATAACACAGCATCTATAGCTGATTCCAATTCGCAACACCCCGAGTGTTTGTTTGATTACATTTTTAATCGCCCCATTATTTGAAAAGCCCACTCAAATCATTTTGCAAGCAATCTTAATACTAATTTTTTTTGCTGCATGAGCTTTTCAAAGAAGAATTGACTCTGATTAAGCAATCATTAGAGTCAATTTTTTAGTTGTTATTACATGAACACCACTGACAGTTAAAATGAATAACACTGATCATCTCACTCACAGTGCAAAGTTCAGCTGTGAGACTCTTGATCTGGACTCTAACCATCTGCCCTAAAAGTAAATGCTTTTGGACCAATACAGGTCCTGATGTCTTGGAACATAGTGCTTTAATTCTATTTTAACCTGTCTCTTCTGAGTACCCAAACTTCATTAATAAATTAATGCTGAAGTTCTGTTTTTTTGTGTTTATTGCAGAAATTGCTTATTTCCAAGAAACTGTTACGTTAAAAGTAAAACTTGAGCAGAGACAACAACTTCTATGTGCACAGGAGAGCTGAAAACAAAACCCAGTGGAATTCCTATTTTACACCCCAAAATTAATGTAATTAATCAATTAATTGTTACTGATTTTCAGAGGCATAAAATGAAAGTATCCAGTGGCTAAAAGGCTAAACTTACCTCTAACTTTAGCATGCCTTTTTTAGGAATGAAAACAATAACACAATTATGTGCACCGTTCCTGAAGGGACACTGATGCATCAGCACCATGCTGCTTTGGCGAAGTGAGACAGAGCATTTTCATCACCTCCATCAGACACTCACAACAAAGAGTGACCCTCACAGAGTGCCAGATCTGCTTCTGTACTCCTGGACCAGTCACCCCTGAAACTGGTTTCCCTCTTCCATTATGCCTGAGGGAACGATTTAATTAAAAGCCAGCTCAACGGATGCCCATCACCTTATTCTGTTGACTGTGGATCAAGATCCACAGTCAACAAACATGGATTGTAAATAAATCCTCTGGTAGACAATGGCTCAGCCCTGCTACATTAACTGTAAATACACACCAAGCGGGCAGACTGCGG
>KV751329.1:516052-562951 GCA_001698575.1 Mola mola | reverse complement strand
ACTTCCAGTTGTTTTCCGAGAATTTATTTCCACAAGATTGATACTGACTTTCTGATTTACTTGCAAAGCAACCTGAGAGTACTTCATCTTTTTGACCCCTTTATTAACACAGTCCATTAAATTCTCCCATAGTGACCTGTTAGCTGTACATAATTATGTTGACAATTTATTTATACCACAAGGAGCCATCCCCACATTCGGACAATATGTTCACTTTATCGTTGTTGGACACTGTGTCCAACAATAGTTTCACATCCATAGCCAGTGTTTCTAGCAAAATGTCCTTCAGTCCTCTGCTTCTTTAGACTACAATTTCTTGTCACAAACTCTTTAACAACTACCGTACATGTTTTTTTTTCTTCTCTTCCCCAGATGGTTGCTAATGTGACTGATGTTTCATGTTATCCAGATACCAACAGAAGGTTTTTTTGTTCTTTTTACAGAAAAGGTTGCCTGCTATGTTAAAAGAAAATATTTACAGATCTTAAAACCAAAACAATGAGCTGAAAGACACTAAAATGCACCATAGAGCAGGAGGGATCTGCAGAGGAAGGTTAAAATTCTCAACACCTTTGATTTGAATAATTATTCATTTAAAAATACATTTTGTCAGCTTTGAATATTCTTAATGCAGGCTTATGGTGTAATAGATTTGGGCATGTTTCAAGCATCAGCAAACTGATAGCATTAAAAAACTTAAACTAGTCTACTATACACTGCAGTGTGGTAAGTTCTACAAATAAAATAATTCAACCATCAATGCTTGATCTAGACACAGATTCCCAGGAAGATGAAGAAGAGCTACTCGTACAAAGTCATGTACATCATGATGCATGAGAATGATGAGTTTAGTTTCTACAGCACTGAGCCCCACCCCCTGCGTCGCGTCATCAGAACCGGTTCCTTAAGTTTCCATTAAAAAGACAGCAATCAGTGGAATAAAGGATGAGTAATGGCTTCCTGGAAGAAGAAGCACATGTATTAAAAAACCAAAAAAGAATATAATGATTTG
Organism: Mola mola; assembly: GCA_001698575.1. Taxonomy (NCBI): domain Eukaryota; kingdom Metazoa; phylum Chordata; class Actinopteri; order Tetraodontiformes; family Molidae; genus Mola; species Mola mola. Next base: position 561,939 of record KV751329.1, on the reverse strand, counting down.
AAAATGTAATTTATTCCAAAAATAATGTCTTTTTGAAAAAAACTGCAGGTCTGTCGGTAAAAGTCTTAACTCATCTGACATCAAAGCTTGGACGAAATCTCTCTTTGTCTCAGCTAATAATGTGCGATCATATCATAAATACAGGCAGCGTCAAACTTCAGTTTTCTTCCCCTGTGTTTCCAAGAAAGACTGGAACAACCTCATAGTCTGTCTAATTTCAATCTTTAAGGCTTGAATCTCATCTCACAGTTGTGTGAGGCTTAACCATATAACAGTATAAAGATGCATATATTTCTTACCTGACAAATTTCTCAACCACAATCTCATTGCATATTTATGCCTCTTGTGGATGTATACATCAAAACAAATTAACTACATTTAAAGTCACAGTATCACTGACTTGTCACGTCTTATCAATCCATGAATTGAATGGATATGAATAATAAAAAGTGGCACAAACTAATGCACTAATGCTATCAAATTTTTAGAATACGCTGTCATAAAATGATGTTAATTGAACATATTAGAATTATGTCTATTATTTCCGGGACACTATATCTTCATCAACAGTAGCTATGGTGGCAGGCCTGTGAAATTAATTGAACTACCTTGTGTACATCTCCTTCATCCTCCGGTGGGCACAGTTACTCGCTTGCCCCGGACATGAAAGCCAGTGAGCCTGCATTAAAACAGGCCTCCTGCTCGCTTGTCTCCGGGCCCAGGGGTAATGAACAGGGTGAATTGGATAAGACTCTTTAATTATGGAAAGGAGAGAGAGCCAGTCACATTCCCTTGTCAAGGTCTCCCTCCTAAAGCACCACATGCACATTACTTCCATTCATAAATCAGAGGGGGGAAACATATCTGAAGCAGATTAAAGAGAACATAAAAAGGGAGACATACAGCACTGTGCAGACCCCTGACAGTCAACGATGAAACGGCCCACGACAGGCGCTAAATAAGTGCCCACGCCCTGCTGCGTGTTATAGGTGTCGTAAACAACCTGCTGAGTGGTATTTGCCCCTCCCCATGTGCTCAGCAGCAGACATGTTTCAAAGTAACCTCCCTGGCATCCTCTTCTTCGTCGATCGGGCCCTGACGATCACAACCTCACCTTTACAGGGCCATTAATATCCATCAACGATGCAGCCTGCACATCAGGTTGCTTGCGTGGCGATTAAATTTCAAATTTGCTTGACTCCTTATGACCTGATCTTCATGGTAGGAGCGCAGAGCCACGAGTCGCCCACGCAGCAGCAATCTGGGCCCTCATGAATACTCTTAGTGAGACTTGTTTGTAAAATGACTTGCGTGAAAGGTCACTCATACTGGGGTTATTTTGTGCACATTTTCCTGAACGTTTTCCCTTGGGTCTTGGGTATTAGAGAAGCAGTGGTAAAAAGAGAGAGAGAGAGATTACTCCAGCTCTATTCCAAGCATAGACTTTTAATAGCGCACAGAAAATAAGAAATATGGAGCTACTATGACTGTAGCAACTGCTGACTTCTCTGTCGCTGGCTTTACAGCAGTTTCTTCTTCAAACTCACACTGAAGGTTTGATCCTTTTATTTATGAACTGAGTCATGTATAATATATAAACACCAGCATAACACTGGCCGTGTAGTAATCTTAGTGCTTTCAAACTGAAGCCACGTTATTAAAAGGAAAAAAATAATTTCATTTAAATCCTTTTTGAAGTTATAAATACGAAAATAAACCAATCTAATCATTAAAATGTAAATGTATTCGGTAAGTTTGTGAGGATGTACAGCAACCTCATGGCCATATTATATTGAAAATGTGGATTAATTTCGAGTTTTCAGTGTTATTCTATAGTGCCTCCCAAGGGACTATAGAAAAACAACATTTTACTGACTCTGGGGGATTAAGGTGCAGGTGTAGCCGTGTAGAAGGCCTGTTTTTATACTAAGCGCTTGTTGAACTTTTAGCACACTTCGGTTTTGTTTCCTGAGAGAGAGCTACGGGCATTTAAACATACCGTATATTCTCTTGTAAAGAAGTTATGGTCACTGTATATTCCATTTCTATGCGCAAAATATGATGTGGGTTTACTTTGCAGTGTAAAACACAACATGAAAGAGCCACAAAATAAAACCATTATGACATGAGGATTTATGCAGCAGGTTTCTAGCTACATTGAATGCTCTGAGATCTTGCTGCCCTTTCACTGCCTCTCAGTAAGTGCACACTTCAAAGGAAGGCCTTTGAAACTGTTTTTCTCGTGTTGTTGTTGTTGTTGTTATTGCTGAGCCGCCCAGCGTTATGCTGCGTGTTTACACAATATTCCCCTGTGGGTCTGATGGCCACACTGATGTGGCTTATTGCTTCTGGGATATCTTCCTTCCTTGTCCCAAGACGGCTTGTTTATTTATTTATTTGCTCATAAACAGAGTATGAATAATCACTTGAAAATGAGAGTGAAAGCAGCAGATTATCCATTGTTTTAAGTGGTGTAACTGTCCATTGTGTGCTGGTTTAGCATGTGCAGGCTGTAGCGACCGGAGAAGATATGATGTCAACTCTTCATTTCTCAGGTTGCATCTGTAAATATTCATGACTGATTAGCCACGGACCCCCATTTTTGTCCTACATAGCTCAGGAATACATTTTCTCAAGTCAAAATGTGATCTTCTTGTACTGTACTTTGAGTATTTTCCATTCATGCCACATTTTACTTCTACTCCACAGAATTGTAGGGCTTTACTACTATTAATTGACACCTTTAGTTACAATTTCTACAAGTTTGGATTTGTGCAAACATGAAGAAAGGAAAAATATTTGAGAAATGTAAAAGGAATGCATTGTCAATATAAGGTCACCCTGATCAGATCTAGGGTTTAATCATTCCATCATAATACCACTGACCAGACTGATGTATTCGAAGTGTTAAGAGTGACAACCTGTGGTTCAGGATCCGTCCCATAGATGTGGATCACCTACTGTTACACAATTTTACCATGAAGCCAGGAGATCATGTGACATGAATCCTTCTCTGGATGGCCTAGCACCATATGGATCCATGAACTACATTTACTTCTGGACCAATAGACTACACATACCTGTAGATTTATAGATCCCACATGCTTTTGAACTTGGATTTCACATATTTCAATGTGTATTAGTGAGATTGTCATTATCTGTCATGACATTGTCATTTTTTTTGTGTTCTGTACATTTGTCCGTCCTGGGAAGACAGTTCCCTTCCCCTGTGGTTATTCCTGAGGTTTCTTATTTTCCTGTTTAGGGTATTTGAAAGTTTTCCTCACCAGGTTTGAAGGTCTAAGGGCAGAGGATGTCAAATTTGGACAGTTTGTAAAAGCAACATGGTCATCCATTTGGAGCCATTTTTCATTTACCTTAGTATTCCTTTGTTCTTAATTTAAACAATGTGGCTCTTTCATTGTTAGATGTCCCCTCTTCACCATCTCCTATTTGGTGTGTTGCGGGAACAACAGTGAGATTTAAAAGTTTTTGTTTTTGGAAATAATGCTGATTTGATTAAGTGAAACTGAACCAAAACAACAACGCTGGGCACTGTAAAACCAAAACAATTAGTAAAAAGTGTCGGTTTGGGATTTTATATTTTGTGTTGAATGTGTTTCATGGTTTAGAGTTTACAGTTATTTTTCAGTTATTGCTTATATTGTTATATCGTTCATCGCTTGTTTGATTGTGAAGAGTTTTTGCTGGTGATTTTCACTCCTATTTGTTCCCCATGTTTTAATGTCTAGTGTTTCCTGTTTTATTTTGAAGGTTCTTTTCCTGAATCACGTATCATCCCTTTGTTTGTTTTCTTTGTTGTTCCCTTGTGCCTACACTCCAGAATCTTACGCAAGTTCCTCTTCTTAATTTCTAATATTTTAGGTCTTGCTGAGTTTTTTTTTCCATTTCCATTTCCCTGTTTTTGTACTTGCCCTTTTTGGATTTGTTGTCTACTAAACTGATAACTTGTTTGCTCAAAACTTGACCTCAGATCTTGGCTGCATTTTTGGCTCATGAGCAATAAATCATCACCTGACACGGATCCATCTGCGTTTTGTCACCTCCCATTTGTAGTGTGTCATGCACAAATGTGACAAGTGCTTTATGGACAATCAATTTTACATAAAGATGGACTGCAACTCAAACAAAATTTCCCCCAAATAGTTTCTGTTTCTCTAGGTCATTTATGTTATTCTAATTTGCTCAGGTTTTTCCACTCAATAAGAACTCGAACACATCAGAGTTAAGTAGTTATTTGATGTAATAAAAATGGGCTTGACCATCATAATTGACAGCTAGGTAATGCTCTCAATTATTTAGGCAGTTTTGGTTTCTTATTAGGGATCTTTAATTGTTTCCTTGACACTCAGTGTGATCAGTCAAATCTGAGGTTCTTTTTTCTTGTGACAAATACATGTTTTTCCTCCACTGCTGTCTTAGTGGTGAAAGTTAAAGAAGCTTTACATAAAAAAATATATAATTCTCAATCTACAGCATCTGACTCCATCTCGTCTCTACAGTTCATACAGAGTAAAATCCGGTCAAACTTGACTTCAGGCCAAAGCTGCTGTTTTTTATTCTATTTTTGCCCTGAAATGTAAATTTTAGAATCATCATTTTTAACATCTACTTTTTGATCACCACCTCAGTCTTGTGCTGAACATCTTATCCAAAAATGTATGATCTGTTAAATCCCAGCAGGAGACCCTCAGGCAGTGTTGAGCCCTTTTCTTTCACCCACAGCTCAAGTTGTAAATGTTGGGATCTGACTTCTTCTGTCAGCCAGTGGATGAAACTGACAGGACTGCTCCATCGCTGTCTTCCTTATAATCACTCTTTATTTCAGTTCATCACTCTATTTCTTACTAGACATATTTATTTATTTATATCATCTCTGATTAAACTGAAACTAAGAGATTTTTTTACATGGTTAGAATATGTAGGTTATATACTGAGTATCAGAATCAGAATCAGCTTTATTGGCCAAGTTTGTGCATACAAATAAGGAATTTGATTCCAGTCCAACTTCGCTTTCAATGTACAAACTACACGTGATAGAATAAAGTAAAAAATAAATAAAATAGATAGAAGTCTGTGTCCGGTGCAATGTAGGAGATGATTAGTGCAATTATAATGAGTATGTATTCCAAACAGTAGATACAATGAAGAGATGTGCAAAAATGCATATGAGGTACCGAGTTATTGCAAAGAAGTTTTGCAATCCTGACTCTCTGTGACCGGTAGGAGTTCTGGGGGTAGTTCTGTCTGTGTGTCACGAGGTCTTGGCGAGGTCTTGCGTTGTAACGCTTACAAGAGGTGCATACATGTATTTGTATACTGTCATTTTCGATATGTAGTAATTATATATCTCCATACATACATGTTTATTCATGTACTAGTACTGTATATGAAAATAAGCACTTGGCTTCTGTGAATCAATTACAGTTATGTCCACAAACATTTAGACCGTGACACAATTTTTGTTATTTTGCCTCTGCATATCGTAACAATGGATTTGAAAAAAAAATATATGCAGTATATCAATCAAGAGGCCCAAAGAGGTGTCAATGCAAAGGGAGGAGGACAATATTAGGCTAAAAAATCCCTACAGTATCAGAGAGATCGCAAAAACATTAGGAGTGAACAAGTCAACAGCTTGGTACTTTCTTAAAAAGGATGAATGTGTAACGATTGGCTGAGAAAAACTAAGAGCAAGTATATGGGCCCAAATGCAGACCAAACAGCAGAGGAGTGGGAAAACTCAAAGGTATTTATTAAGAGATCGGCCAACTCACAGTCCAACATCAGGCTGGGATCCAAACCAGGTAGACAGTACAGTCCAACAAACAAATCCACTTTGAACACAGGCAGGAATCCAAGATTAAAAAAACAGTCCAGGGTCCAGGTGCCAGAAATACTACAAACAAGAAAATAAGGAGAAACCCTAGTGAATATGAAAATGGGACAGAACCGACGGTAGCCAAACATGCGTGACAAAGAACAAAGGGAGCACAAGGACTTAACCCTCGTATTATGTTAAGGGTCAATTTGACCCATTTCAGTTTTTGTGTTGACCAAAGTACTGGTTATCCTTTTTTTTCTTCATGAAATTTGGTGACTTTTCCTCATCTGGGGTCATGAACTGGTTTGTAAAATCTGGACACTTTGATGTGTAGTGGAGTGTCTGTGCAGAGTTTGTATACAAAGATGATGTCGCGGGTCATTTTGACCCAGACACTTTAATGTGGGTAAGTAGCTGTTCAGATCCAAATTCCACATGATATCTCGTGTGATCCGCTTTGACAACCGCGACACCAGAGCTGGTCGACGTGAAAGAGACAAACTAGCTGCGATCAAAGATGTGTGGGATAAATGGGTTGAAATTTTACCTTTGTTGTACAATCCTGGTCCCCATGTTACTGTAGATGAGCGCCTTGTTCCATTCAGGGGGCGCTGTCCTTTCTGACAGTACATGCCCAACAAGCCTGCCGAGTATGGCATCAAAATATGGGCAGCCTGTAATGCAAAATCCAGCTATGCATGGAATATGCAAGTATACACTCGAAAGCTACCTGGAGGAACCTCTGAGAAGAATCAGGGGATGCGTGTGGTGCTGGAGATGAGTGAAGGGCTGCAAGGTCATAACATCACTTGTGACAACTTCTTTACATCCTCTCGCCTTGGAGATGAACTTCAGAAGAGAAAGCTGACCATGTTGGGAACAGTCAGAAGAAATAAGCCAGAACTTCCCAGTGAAATTCTGAAGATGCAGGGCAGACCTCCGCATTCCTCAATATTTGCTTTCACTGAGAAAGCAACAGTTGTTTCATACTGCCCAAAGAGAAACAAGAATGTTCTTGTAATGAGTACAATTCACACAGATGCATCTCTGAGCACAAGAGAAGACATGAAGCCACAAATGATCCTGGATTATAACTCCACCAAAGGAGGAGTTGACAATCTGGACAAAGTTACAGCAACATACAGCTGCCAGCGCAAGACTGCCCGTTGGCCTTTGGTGATTTTCTACAACATTGTGGACTTGTCTGCTTACAATGCCTATGTCCTGTGGACTGAAATCAACCAGCAATGGAATGCCGGCAAATTGTACCGACGTCGGCTTTTCCTGGAAGAACTCGGCAAAGCCCTTGTCACTCCCAAGATCCAGACGCGAGCCAGGCCAGCTCGATCCCCAGCAGCAGCAGCTGTCATTGAAAAGGTCAAGCTCAGGTCACCCAACCAACATCCAGTGGACACAGGTGAAAAGAAAAGGAAAAGATGCCAGGTCTGTCCCTCCCGAGAGGACAGTAAAAGAAGTACCTCTTGTGTGAAATGCAAGAATTACATCTGCAGAAAGCACACAGTAACATTCTGCCCATCATGTGGAGAACATTGAAAATGTTGAACGTTGAAAATCTGAGAAAATGGCGCATGTTAAAGTTAAAGTTAAAAAGAAATGTGTTTGTGAAGAGGGAAAAACTTAAACAAAATAGTTCTTAAATATAGTGTTGGAATTAAAAATGTATTGTATGTCACTTTTCTAAATGTTAATATAATCTAAAATAAATTGGTTATTGGTTTAACCTGTTTTCTTGACTGTTTTTCGTGCATTTACACAGTACGGGTCAAAATGACCCGCAACATCATCAATGTAATTGTTTTCAACATAATATGAGGGTTAAATGCACAAGGAGGGTGGAGATAATTGGACATACCAGTGTGGAAACGATAACGATAATGATACACAGGTGAAACACATGAGGTAACCACAGAAAGGAAACGTGAATCAGGAAAATACAGGGATCGCCAAAAGGCTTAGACACCAACGAGGACAACTAAACTGAATAAACATGATGAGGAAAAACCTCTGCACGGCATCCGGCCAAGTAGAAAACACTCACAGTAGGGAGACGTATCATTGTCTACAATCAAGAGACGCATTCATGAACACAGATACAGATTGACAACACGGTGCAAACCACTGGTAACATTCAAGAACAGGAGCAAGACAAAGATCTAAAAAGTCTGCCCAGCTCTGGGATCATATACTTCGTAAAGATGAAAGCAAGATGAACATGTACCACAATGGTGGGAAGAGAAAAGTCTGGAGCAGGAAAGGAACAGCTCATGAACTGAAGCACATTATCAGTCAAACATGGTGGAGGCAGTGTTTTGGCAAGGGCATGTATGGCTGCCAGTGGAACTGTGTCACTGGCAGCTGATGTGACTGTTGATGGATGATCAGGATGAATTCTGAGGTGTATAGGGCCAGACTTCCTGCTCACATTCAGCCAAACTCTGCAAAATGGATATTTCTTCACGGTGCAGATGGATAATGATCCATAATATATTGTGAAAGAAACCCAGGATCTTCTTAAGGCAGAGAAATGGAATTTTCTATAGTAGCCAAGTCAGTCACCTGATCTCAAGATTTTCATTTCCTGAAGACAAAACTGAAGGCAGAAGGACTCACAAACTAGCAGCAACTAAAGGAAGCTGCAGGACATGCCTGGCTAAGTGTCAGGGAAGAAAGGGGGAAGAAACTCAGCATTTGGTGATATTCATGTGTTCAAGACTTCAGACCTCAGAATTTTCATCCCAGTATTAAATGCAACTATTATATTCATGAGTGTTAGTTTGTCCAATTACTTTTGAGCCTCTGAAAATGGGGGCCTTTATGTAAACATGACTGGAATTCCTAAATGGTGACTGCAATACACTTGTTATACACTTCAAATTGAAGCTAAAAGTCTGCACTTCAATTACATCTTGATCGCTTTTATTCAAATCCATTGTAATAGTGTATAGAGGCGACATAACAAAATTGTGTCACTGTCCAAATACTTATGGATATAAAAATTTTGAGGGACCATATCACAAGAACAACAGCTGCTGTAAGATATAACCAGAATTTGCAATTGTTAACCAATTTTTAGCTACAGAAATTAATGGTATAGTTTCTTCTTGGAATTTCAAATGAAACTATGTTTTGTTTATAATCCTCCATGTAATTATAAATAATTTACTTTGAATATGCCTGATGAACGACACAGCTCATACATTTCAATAAAGTTCACCATGTTTGGAAGTTTTAAATAATATATGAGTGATTTCTACATTCTGGTTTGAAAGAAGCAAATGTCTCGCAAGTAAATATTTTCCTTAGAACTGCAGTTTGTAATTATGAATAGTAACATTCTGTAACTGTCTGTTTGATTTTGGATCAGACAGAAGACCCAGATAGCAGCTGAGAAGGGAGAATTGGTTGCAATGCTGAGTCGAGGGGAGGAAGGTGCTGGCAGAGAGCGGTGGTGGATCAAAAGGCAGAATGTGGTGAAGGCAGAAGGAAAAAACATGTGAAAACAGGCAGTGGAGGAAAACACAAGAAACGGTCTTGTAACAACGCAGTGCTCAACCACAGAGACGATACTACAATAACAGGCGGAGCAGCCTGGCGAGGACAGAGTGGAAAACCAGGGTTTCTCTCAGCAGATTGACGGTAGGTGTGAAAATGAAGTGTGTTTACAGTATATACGAACGGAAACGGTCTTGTGGTTTTGTGGTCCTATCTTGATGTTTCTTTGGTTTGCTCATTTTTGCTGCTCTGTGAAGCCATTTGAGTTTTGCTTTTAAAGATACCCTCCTCCCAACAGAAAGTTTTTAACGTTTGTGCTAAACTGCTGTTCCGACTGCTTGAAACATGAAACATATCACTTTCCGGACTCCACGCAGAGTTTAGGGCTGCCAACATAAAGGATTTTGAGAAAAGTTGTTGAAAAGACTGTTGTTTCAGCATGACTAGAAAAACATATTTATCTGGCATGCCCAGTACATAAACTGGAAGCCAGCAGGGTCTTATGCTGCAATGATGTTGATCAACAATGGACATAATTCAGTCTCAAAGCTTAATGCCATTATGTTTGTGTAGGTCATGTCCTGTACACTCTCATTTTAAAGATACATGATCTGGAGCTAATTCAGGTCAGCTTAATTAAAGGAAAGCTTTCTGGCAAATTAAGATTGCATATTTTAAGGAAGATTTGTGCGTGTGTGTGTGTGTGTGTTTGGAAGGGAGCCTGGACTACAAAAAGTACAAAATACTGCAATTTAAAAATATTAAATGACGTTTGTGCTCGTAAGGGTAATGCAGAAGAAACATTAATTAACAGTATACGTGTTATAAGCAAAAAAAACCACCTGGTGCAGAAACCTGTTAAATACACATTTTTTCCCCCCTGAAATTTAGCAACGGAAGTTGAATATGAAATTGAAATTTCAAAGAACTCAGTTCGCCGGGATAACCTTCATTACGCCACTGATCAATAACTGGCATCCAATATTCCGAGCAGCAGACGTCAAAAGACGATGTGACGTGTATTTACTGCCGTCTCCTCCAGAGTAGTTGGCGGAGATTGTCGTCGCATATTGCTCGACAGAAAATAAGCATTATATACAAGGCGCTCTTATCGTCCTTCTGCAGGCGGTCCTTTAATTAACTGCGCTGATTGCAGCCGTCAAGCACCTCGAACTGGGGAGGTTTTAAGACCCAGCAGAGGCACAATAGCGAACATCTGTCGCCTGGGTCTCCACAGCAGGAGCTGCGCCTGGACTCCGGTGTGAAGACACACGGACGGGCTGTGCCATGAGAGACGGCGGAGTGAGACGCACTGCTGAGCCGCAGCGATAAGACAGCGAGCCGCAACATGAAGACACCTCTGGTAAAGCTGTCCCAAGTGTTTGTAGCTACTCGCTGTGACATGCTCCAGCTGCCCGCAAACTGTCGGATCAAAAGATTAAGGATGTGAACAATGGACGTCCAGCCGTGTGGCACTAAGCTCCGGCTTTTTTTTTTTCTTGAGATAAGTACTTCATTGCAGACCCCAGCGCGCTTTTTTTTTTTTTGTTTACCCCCGGCTTAATGCAGGTGCATGAATTTAGTGATATAAAAAAAAAAGTGCACGGAATTTGATGGCTGTGAGAACGCACGCTGTCCGACTTAAGAAAACTGAAAAAGTGAAATGGAAAATAGATCCAACGTCCTGATTTTTGTTCGCCATCGTGCCACGAAACAAATCAGAGGTGTCAGAAACTGCTTTTCTTTGTTGTTGTTGTTGTTTTGTTTTTTTCATCTTTTCCATCCTGCAATTTATAGAAACATGATCACTCGGGGTTTGACATTCGTGCGCTTCCGACGCGCATTGAGCAATGCTCCTCATTAACCATTACCGTTAAATGAAATCACTACGAGTTGTTTTCTAAAGTTTTGGTCGATGTAACATGAATCACAGGAAGTTTCTCCGGCTGACGAGGAGGAGGAGGTGCCTCTCACCTGTCGCCGAAGTGCAGCAGCAGGACTCATTTTGTCCCCATCTGCCTTGTTGTCTCTGTGTCAGCGCCATGCGGTGGCGGTGCTCCTCGTCCTCCTTCTGTGCGCGAGCCTCTTCGTCGTGTACAACAGCAGCTTCAGTGGCGCCTCCAGGGACGCCAACCACACGCGCATCGGACAACACGGACAGCTGCTGCGGCCCAGTGAAGCCTCCGTCAGGGTGGCCAAGCCTCACCCCCCGGTCCTCCAGGGATACAGTGGCATCATCGACCATAAGGTAAGCAGATGTGGCTCCGTGCGTCTCCCATAGTGACAAGGAAGAGAGAGCGAGTGGTTTATATGTGGGGATGATGCATTTTTTGCAAAGTAGGCACAAGACGCCACTTCTGCATCTTCACCTTTTTCTTTCTTTACACACACATACCCCTTTCCTCCTGTCTAATGACCAGCAGGCATTCTCCACAGGCCTCTGGAGAGAGAAGGAGCGTCCTCCTCCTTGTCGTTTATCACAATTTTCTCCAGCCCGGTGTAGCGCCACACTCAATACCCACCTGTCGTTACTAATAACAGCTTAGGCTACAAATGAAATCCTTGGCTGCAGTCTTGCGCTCAGATATAACCCCCGAGAGCCCCACGGCTACGTGAACCCTGACGTCGCTGTAGGGGTATATTGACTTCAATCTATTTACCGAAGCAGGAGAAAACAATCAATGTGAGTACTGGCAGAGCGAAAGCCGCTGCAAGTAAAGCACACCTAATCATCTTGTAAAGGCTTTTTCTAGCCAGCATACAAGACAGCGCCCTGCTCTGCAGGCAATCTGGCTGATGGGCTGTTGGGCGGTGTGTGAAATGGTCTGCACCACTGGGCCAAGTGATGGATTCAACAGTTCTGCAACTGTCGGATTTAAGATGCCAACAGTTTAGAGAAAGGGTTTTGGCTCGTCCAAAGACACGTTGATGTTCAAAGACTCTAGGAGTCTTGCAAACAGCTTCTTGACCCAACTACAAGACACCAATAGAGTTGTAAAATAGTGCAAGAAAATATAAAGTGTGTTTTTTTCTTACTTTGAGACAATGGTGTCTAAATGTTTGCACAATTAAAGTCTGTAAATCAGCATTCTCACACTGTCAGTAGGAGTCAACTTTAGAACTTTTATATGGCCTGATGTCTTAGTCCCTGTGTGTGTGTCTTTCTGAAGTTGTTGCATCTCTTTTTAGTCTTTTGGCATGTCATTTTGCTCGTTTTGTTTGGTTGTGTGCGTCTGTAGTCATTTTGCATCTCTTTGTTGTTGCTTTGTAGTCATTCGACTGAGCTGTGGTCAAGAGATGTTGACAGTCACATCAGTCAGAGCCTGGGGGCCTGAGGGTTCAGGGGCCCCTGGCAAGGCTCGTCAGAGGTTGCATCAAAACCTGTTATCATTAGATTGTGTCATTGGTTGATTTGCATAGTAGTCTTAGTATGTCAGGTGTCATAGGAGGGTGTAGCTGTGTGCACAAACATGTGTTACCTCAGATTTTAAAAACAACACATATTTCCTGAACCTCAGAAAAAGTAGCCTGACTGCGAAATTAACTTCCCCCAAATTAAACACCAGGGGCTCTGAAGAGTCACTTAATCTTGTGACAAAGCAATGCAGGTTGGCAATGGAAGGTGGAAGCATTATTCATTAAAATAAATCTCAATGGTGCTGAACTCAACAAAAGTGGAAACATCTAATGCAGATGACTCTAAAAAGTTTAGCTGGCAGTTTTCTCAATAGAAATGCTGCCTGTCTTTCCACACAAGTTTTGCCTTCAAATAACTCAGTGAATTCACAGTTCACTTATGTGACATTCTGGACTCCATCAGAAACATCAGGGAGAAATATATACTGCACTCTATTTAAATCTTACTAGTATGTTTGTAGCTTCATCAGTTATAGATGGCATTTGATGTCACTCTAAAAGATACAGTCGGTTTGCAACACAAATGGTTAGACAATTAAACACATTGTAGGCAAATCCACAGTTTTTCTTTGTTTTCAGCATTATAAATAATTAAAGGCTAAAATCGCAGTAAAAAAAAAAATCACCTACAAACTTGAACAATAGGTCCCGAATTACCCCTGTGAACAGTTTTTACATTTTTTACTATCTTTTATAACAGTTTTTTTTTAAAAAATATATATTTTTGTTCATTAGAAATATGCTTAGCTAGTGTTTTTTTCAACTTTGCTTTTAAGGCAAAACATTATTTCAGTCACTGTTTGTAAACCAAAGTCAACAGTTATTAATATATCAAGCATTTAGTATTTCTTCTAGAAGCTATTTCTGATTCAATGCTGAGTTTGTTGACCTGTAATGAACCCACTCCTCTTGCAGTTTTATGTTTGTCCAATTTTAGGCCTTGAATTTCAAGATTTTTTTTTTTTAATGGAAAGGTTTTTCAAGGCATTTTTATTTCTCATGGAGACACTTAAGTGATCAGAGAATGAGAGCAGTAAGAAATGGCATTATATCCAAAAAAAAAGGACCCCAGGTGTGCTGTGGTTTATGGTTGTTACCTTACCCCCCTGGATGGAAGTTATTTTTCCTCAGCATTTCATGGCCTTGCTTGAGGCTCAAGGCTTCATTTTTAGATATAAAATTAGGTTACGGTCAGGGCTCGGTGTGAAGCTGTGAAGGTTAAGGTTTGGAGATAGTGCAGGTGATGCTTTCTGCATCTGTCTGCTCTCATGCAGATTGAAATTAATCATCAGCATGTGCAGACAGTAGGTGTGTCAACATGAAGCTCCCCAAATGCACCACAGACAGAAAGCATACAGTATGCATCCATGTAGCTGGTTCTAAATAGTCCTGAGAAGGCTTCTATCCCGTAATCGTCGGTTACATCATACAGTCATCTTTGTTTTCATGTATCTCAGTAGTTCATATTCTAGATCTCTGAAATGTAGCTAATTTTTAGACTTTTATCATATATGAGCATTAACGCAGTAAGTCTGTAAAAGTTGATTGTTGTGATGTGAATGATGGATCTGTTGTGGTACAGAACATTACAATCTAGCTAATATCTGCCCAGCGTTACAGTCAGTATGCCTGAGGCTGTTCGGCTTTTGCTCCTTGAATCGGAATTATTACACAGCTGAGACACGCACTCAGCAGCAGAGCTTATGTGAAGTTAGTCAGTCATATTTTAGGACAGCTGATGGGAAAGGCTACAACATTTGTTTTTCTTGCTACCTGAACTGCCAATATTCAGTGACCTTGCATGTTTTGATTTGGTGCAGATTGGTCGGAATTGTGTCACTAAACACAGGGATGGATGAGCATCGATGGGAGCTCCCGGGCATTCAGATGTAAACCAACAATTTATTTTTTTTCTCTTGGCAATAAACTTAATGACATTTTGGTGACAAGGGACATCAATTTGGGCTGCTGATTTCACACTTCTTCAGATATGCTGTGATGTCACTCTTCAGTTCCTTCTTCGCAAGATCCAATTAATACTTTATCATCTGAAGGCACTTTTCAACTATAATACTAAGCATAGATTATTTATTGACCCTTTGTGTCTTCCCTGTGGCTTGATAACATGGATGAGCGAGAAGTGAAATTTGTGCTCCTGCAGGAACTAATGATCACTGTTTGGATAAAGCTGCTCTGACATGAACATTTGTCTTTATTCATCATTGCTTGCTGACCTCTCGGCTATATTGATCTTTCCAAGATATCAGATGGCTGCCATGCAGGGTTCAGTGTCAGTCAGCCTTTAACTCTTTCACCTTTTTTTCAACAAACATAACACATCTCAGAAAACGTTTCAAAGCCTGAAAGTTCTCTGCAGACTTTTGCTCAAGATGCCAAACATTTGCCAACATGTTTTCTCACGTTCTCACGAAAACATTAGGAAGGAGATGAAAAGGGGGCACTTCCAGGGTGAGAGCAAGAGAATGAAAGAAGATGCAAAAGCTAAGAAAGTGTAACGATGAAGGGAATGATAAGAGGACTCAGGAACTGAGGAAGGTTCCGTCTAAAAGAATGACACAAGGGAATAAAGATGGAGGCAGAGACTGAGGGGAAGCAAAAGGCAGTGTATGAAATCTCGAGGGGTTTCCTTTATTCTAGCAGGATTTTTTGTTTTATTTTATCAGTGAGGAGAAGTCAGAGGAGGACAGAAGGAAACCACTCTTGGATCAGTTAAGATTGCGTAACCATATTTGCCTGGTTGCCTCTCTTATTGCAGCTTCATGCAGATTTAGCTTCACTTATATCCTGCAAGACAGGTGGAGGTGAGAAAAGGAGATGCTGCTGAACACGAAAGCGAGGAGTCTTATCAAACATGAAGGATACCCTGATGTCCTGCTGGCAAGGGATGAACTGGACTGACATTTTGTGTCTAACAAGACATACACCGATCAGCCACAACATTAAAACCACTGACAGTTGAGTTGAATAGATTGCACTACAGATATACCTGTAAGATTACTGCACAGTGCACAACATGAGGAATATTTTGTCTTATTTAATACATTCCTTTTCCACAGTAACTGAGCTATGTTATACAGGTAACATTCACCATATTGACTCAGTGAGTTTTGTTTCAATATGTAGCAATTAGTACTAAACACAAGGCATAATGTTCATGGGAATGTCATTAGTTTCAAGGGTATAAATGTTGAGGAATCACCAAAGTGATTCAACTATACAGACAATACTAGTACAAAGGCAAACAAATGGGAAACTACCAACATTGGTCAAGTAAACAAATGTACATTCTACCTGTTGTAGAATGGCAAAAATTATTGAAAAGATAAATATGATCCATCTTACCTACCATCAGTCATGTCCCTTCATTCTTTCCCGTGGGCATCAGTCTGGCTTACTAATATTTATTAGTAAATATTTATTTAGTATAGCTGTGTGTACCTGTGAATAGCTGATTATATTTTTAGTTGGTTGTTGACAGTGTTGTTTACTAATGTGACTGGACTGCAGCAGCCTCCCACACAAGTTAAGTATGCGTCAGCAGTAACTGTCACCACCGTCATTCAGCTGCAATATATTTATACTGCTTATGTACCTGAAATCTCAGTGTGACTTGTGTACTCTGGCTTACACGGCTGCATGTAGTTACCTTTTCAGCATTTAAATGTCAGCCACTATATTCTGTCTTAAGAAATTCACAGCTCCTGTTTTTTCAGTTGACGTTATGTGAATTTTAATTTTTACTTAACATGAATTTACAGTTTTATGTTCTCTGTCACAGTAGTTCCACATGTTATATGACAGCCCCACCATTCTTTTTATCCGGTCGGATGCATCGCAAACGAAAGACTTATCAGAAACCATTGTGCAGGTAATCATTCTGAGAAGCCAGAAGATATTTAGAAAGGAGATTCTTCGGCACAAACTTAAGACAGAGTTTCTAGGCTGGATCTACTCACTGTGTAGGTTCACTTCCCCTGAAGGCACGAGCCAGGGAGAGCAAAGCATTCTGTGCCAAGGAAACTCGACAAGACATCGTCCTCTCAACCACAGCTTTAGTGACAGCTGGAGAGGTGAGATAGTTGGTATTTCATCTCAGAGAGCCACATCTTCTCCAGTTTCCTCTGAGCAACAAAGCCATTTTTCATTGTTCATTAGGATTTAAACATGCAATCAGCCAGCTGGATAGTGAGACAGAAAACTCCCCAGTTAGGCCATTATGCCCTAGGACTTTGTAGTAATTTTATCCAAACTAACAGCGTTTCTGAAGCCTGCAGGTCTGTGCTTATGTGCATTATGTGTTTTGTACAATAGTGCGTTTACACTCACAATTTGAACTCCTGAACTGAACTCAACTGAAAATGTTGCGACTATTTAAACAGAAACCTTGAGTAACTCTAAAAATGCCCAGTTTTATTGAAAAGAAGAGAAAAGTGGTTTGTTGCCTGAGTGTTCCCAGTTGGGATATAGTCTTGGATTTCAACACATTTCCAGTGCCTTCTGCCCACACCAAACATAACACTGCTCAAGGCTCTTTGCAATGCAGGCCTGGAAAGCAATTATGGCTGAAGACTGGGAGGGGGAGTGAGGTGCTGCCTCTCGATAAGCCTTCCCTCAATGGAATATTCTGACACTGGGCGCCTTTTGGCGTTCTGTGGTTAGGGAATTACTGGTGAATGCATAAAATTAAAACGTACAGGAAGTGGAGGTAAATTTCTTGAGGCACTTGTCATGAGCTGAATGTCGAATTCATACTTCCCTGTGTTTTAACCTTTTGAGCTTTGCTAAGCTGTAGCCCATGGAGCATGCTCCTTGTTTGTCCCCTGAGAGACCCCCCTAAAGGATCTGAAAAGGTTATATTATGATAAATGCGTGATGCCGTTTGGCACAGCATCATATATGATAGGCAGCAACTGTCTGTATTCAGCGCTGAGGGGGAATGCAAAGGGGCGGCTGGCAGCAAACATTGCAATAAAACCCAATTTCTTTGCTTTTTTGTTTCTCTGGCCCCGCAGACACACAAGGCTGGCTCGATTACTCAGCCCATTAGCCGTGATTAATGAGCAGGTTAGGGAAACTGTAGCTTGTATTTTGGTGTAATCTATTTCTGTATGTCATGAGAACCTCCCCCTCAGATTAGCAACCTATTGAACATTTAGGTTATTAAATATAGTGCCCTGGGGTTTGCCAAAGGTTATTTGCAGAAAATATCCTCATTGTACAGGACTGCATTAAAGTCGGTAAAATCTATTGAAGATGTAATGATGTAATGAAGATGCTATGCAGATGCAGTTGAGACTGCATCTGCGTAGCCATTATGTCGAGCCTCCTGCAGCCCTGTAGTGTTTTGCTGACATGGCAATGGAGTGTTTCCTGTACCACAATCCCATCATCCATCCCCCGTCATAGAGTGTCATGGTTTTACAGTAAAAGGTTCTTTGGTGTCTATCTCTCGCTCACAAGCCTATTAACTGCACATTCAGTGCTGATGAGGAGTAAGCATTTTAAGCATTTTTCCTGAGCACATACAGAGCTGCTTCCACCTTATTCTTCCTCTCTGCTGGAGGAACTCCACATTACTAGTTTTATCATCAGCAAGGTCTTTCATTTTACATAAAATCTTTGTAGTGTAAAGCAGATGCCGTAAAGAGTCCATACACTCTTCATACAATCTTAGATGATATGACGGTGCTGAAAAAGTCAAATCACATAGAAAACACGTGACTGATATGCTCTAGCTTTTATAGTCACTATGATCTCAACCTATTTAAGGTCACTGCAGTAAATGCCTGGAAAAGCATCTCCAGGGAAGAAACTCAAGGTTTCATTTTGGTGATATCTATGAGTTCCAGTTTTCAGGTAGACATTACCTAACAAAAATCATGTCAAAGCATTAGAAACGTTTCTTGTATTTAAAATTATATTAGTTTGTCAAATTCCTTTTGAGCCTCTTGTTAATTTTGAAATCACATCTTTTTTGCTTCATGTCAAAGCCATTGTGGTTGTGTATAGAGGCCAATTAAGGATTTAGGACACTTTAAATAATGAGTGAAAATGGAGCAGAGAGATGGGAACATTTCTTATGTTAATGCCATTTTTTTTTTTTTTTATAATTAATTGACTTTAGTTGATTAGGGAAAAAAATGTGGCATGTAGATAAATGGAGGATCAGCCATCAGTCTGGTAGCTCTGTCACTTTACTAAAAGTACACTGTCTCCATGGCTGCAGAAGCAGAGGTGTTGATCAGCAGTGAGCATGGACAATAGAGATTTAAGTGTGGAGGATAGAATTTGTCCGTACAGCTCTGCCTATTTTTACAATGTGTCAATCACTGTGGAAAGCAGGTGCGACTGCTAGATGGTTTCAGAAAGCCTGGAATACTGGTGCATTCGTGAACCACACAGACGACACTGGTGAGAAGGTTCAGACACAGAACCTCTCGCCCACATCGTCCAACATCTGAGGGAGATGATTACATTTCACTAAACATCAAGTATGGTAACTAAATAATAAAAGCTATCAGTTAGCAAACAAATTCATAGGGCAGGTTTTAGATGAGATTTCTTTCACAGGATGGACATAAGGCAATCAGCTTGCATACACAATGAGCAGACCAACATCTCAACCAACAACTGCTCCTCCCCAGGATCTGAGTGGTGAAATGGGACAAGTATCCAAGACATATACTGTATATAAAAACAGAATGATTATAATACAATAGATGAAAATTATTTTAGAAAAAAAAATATTGTTTGTTAGTAACTGGCCATCAAAGTCAATAATAGAAAAAATCCAGTGTTGGAGTAATCATTATGGGTTTACAGCAATTGAAGGATCACAAAGCTCCTCGAAGCAACATAATCCCAATGACACAGGACTTTTCATCCATCCACACTCAAAGTCAACATGCCCCTTTTTTAAAGCTATTTAGTGTGTCGAATATAATTTGTTATATTGTGCTTGAAGAACAACATATTGAAACTAAACAAACCTAAACTGTTACCGTGAACACTCTTTACATTTATTAATTCAAATTATTACATAATAGACTGTCTGTGAAAATTCTTTTGGAATTAAAGTCAAAAACTGCAGCCTAAGAAACTGACAGATCCATGTGTAATTTGTTTGTAGCAAAAATTTTGTCACAAGACTTAAGCAGCACTTAGCAGAAACTTGACAGAACAACAGAAACTGCTCTGATGCAGCTCAGGAAGTGGATGTGTCACAGAAACACATCCATGGCCTAATCTGAAGATTGATTAACATTAGTTTGATCCTGTCTATGTGATGGGTTTAAATATTCTGGTGCTAGACTGATGGAACATAAATTGTTCACCTGCTCCACCTCAGCTCCACTGATATAGACAGGGGTGGGTGCCTTTCATCAGCAGATGTGTGTTGTTTGTGCACCACTTTACAATCCTGTTGTAAAGCGGTCATCCGCCTGACGATGGTGGTGTCTTTAGCTACTTGACAATAGAGATCAATTTTTGGATGGCAGTCATGGGAGACCAGAGTAAACAGCAGCTGGATAAGCACAGAACCCTGGTGGGGTTCTAGTGTTCATCACTGGTGTCGAGGTACCAGTAGAGTGTGGTACTTTAGTTTTCTAATTAGATGCATGGCAGAGAGTGTGTAATTAATGCTGAGCTGAAAGGAACAAACAGTATTCTGACATAGGTGTTCAAAGTGTAAGAAGACTGAGCGAAGGGCAGTGAGGATGGAAACTCTGTGGATATGTTGATTCTAATTGGTTTTATTATTTTCAATGGTTTGACTAAAGAAGTAATTTGTCAGTGTCAAAGCCACAAAAAAAGTATTTTTATGAAATTGAAATTGGTTTTTAAGGGGTTAGCTAATCACCGCAGCAACTTTTACAGTAAACAAAACAGGAATAATCATCTACATCTCAGCTGTAGAACACATCTAGCTCATAGAAACACCTGATTTATGGTGGACAGGTTCAACAGAAAGGATAAAGGGCAAACGAGTAACTGTAAATATCATTTTCTATACGGAAAAACTATGAAACTTTGGACCTATGGAACCGGCGTCAAGATACCTCCTTCCACTCTACAAGTATGGCAAAAACAACAGAATAAATCCGAAATGTGAAAGTCACATAATCCAAGTTTGATTTGGGAAAAAAGAGAAAAAAATGTCAAAACAACCATTCCCATCTCTGAGTTTTCATAAAAGAGAATGGATTTAAATAATTTACACTGTCAGAGGACACACAAAATCTTGGTGCTTATTATAATCTACATTCTATTCAGACAACCTTTGACGAGTGGTGGATACCTGCTCTTTGAGATAATAAGTTTAAAGTCAAATGGTATCCATGTTCATCATGGGCCAGCAGGCACACTTTTTAAAAAGGTCTCTCTAATGTTTTGTAATTGAGTAAATGAAGTGCCTATTTTCTTACGATACCTGAAAAACCATCAAATAAAAATTAATAAGATTTCCTCTTTCAACATTTGGAACAGCGCTTGTGTATCTTTCTGATGATGCCCACAGGGTTTGCCCTTTCATTTATAAAGAAGCTCAACTTGTTTTGAGTCAAATAACCTTATGAAACCTCCACCCCCTCTCAGACTGCAGTTATTTGCAGTCATGATAAACGAATAGAACCCTGAGTCAAATTCTACACTTTTATGTTTAAATAGAAGCGCTCTGCTTTGGTTAATAGAAGTTCAGAGGCAGTCCCCAAATACCAGAATTTCCTCCAAGATCATGCTGATGCTTTGAATCTCAGCAAAGTCAAAGACAAACATCAACACTGTGCTGGGAAGTCTTTTTTAAAGAAACAAGTACTTTTTTTGTCAGACTTTATCATATATATATTAAAGTGAAAAAGCAGCTAAAAGAACTAACAGATGCAGAGACTCATTTCAGCAAACCGAAAGTGTATCTGTTCATTTTTGAGTGCAAAAGTGTATCTTTCTATTTATGAGATGACTACCATTTCCCCAGCCTGTAATCAGTGTTCATTCTGCCCTTCATCATCATCTCATTAATAATGCAACAAAATGATGATTGTGTTGATATCATCAGATGCTTAATAATATCTAAAAGGAACATTGTTAACTCTACATGCATTTGATGCCTCTAACACACTGATACAAATATTTATCCCGGGAGCTGACGGCTGTGTGGTAGTGGAAAGCGTGACCATCATATTTCATAGAGAAATATTATACCTTACAGCCCTCTACATCCATCTGGATAGATTGATTAAAGAAATACAATACTGTGTTATAAATCAAACCAATGGTGGACCACAAGTTAGCAGTTCTGCATAGAATCTGCATAGAACTACTAACAAAAGTTATCAAATGAATGTAATGTTGTTGAATGTTAAGTTTATATATGTGTAACATTTGTCCCCAGAATATATTGGAAATGAAGTAAACAAATAAAGTAACAGAAAATTTTATTGCTAAAGTAAAGTTCAACTTCCGCCAAACTATACCTGTACAGTACAGTACATCCGTACTTCCATCAACAGTTACTCTAGATATTTTTGTTCTTGCTTTAAATGTTAACCATTCCAAATAACAGTTGGAAATTTCCGAAATTACTAATAATTTGTATCAGCCCTAATAAAAATAAATCAGGTGATAAGTTTCACCTGTTACACATCAGTTTTTAGTAGAAACACAGTAAACATACTGTTCACACATTAATATGTCAGTAATAATAATGTCATAATTTACAACATCATAACAGTGACAAGTTTTCTATGAAATGAGAACCTGATTTGCTTTCTGTTAATTGGTTACTTATAGAACGTTTGACTTTTAAGTGTAATTGTGTATCTAGATTATTCAATGGAGATTTTATGTGTGCATTGAGTCCATGATCTCATTGATCACTCTCCTTTTCAGTGAAGTGGTGTAACGCTACCTAGTGTGCACAATAACATAACAATAATGATAATGTGAAAAAAACGCTAATCAGGGCTCATTAAGGGATAAAGGGATAAAGCCTCTGACAGAAGGCTGTTAGCAGGTATGTGTGCATTGTTTGTTTCCTTGTATTGCATACCAGTACACTATCAATCAAACAATCAAGTTTAATTTGTATAGCCCAAAATTACAAATACCAATTTGAGGAAAAACTCCAAAAACCCTAGACAGGGAAAAAGAAGAACCTCAGGGAGAACCACAGAGGAGGGATCCCTCTCCCTGGGACGGGTAGACATGCAATAGATGTCACAAGTACAGAGCACAACAATATGACACGCATTAGAGTTTATGTATATGAAAACATGAGAACTGAGTCCAGAACTATGTTATTAAAGAGCAGAGGCCAGGAACCAGACGGTGATCCAGGTTAGAATTCCAGGCAACTCTGTCTTTTGTTGGTTAGGACAGGTGAAGTGGCTCATGATCTGAGACACAAAGTCACATCTCCACTGGATAGCAGGTTGCTACCAGAACCGTCACGCCCACATCACCAGGTGGCTGAGAGACAATAAGGCAGAGGGACTCTGGGGAGAAACTTCCCGGGGTGAAGTTAGTAACACGAATACTGGGACATTAGAGAGTAGAGAGTAGAAGAAGTAGGGAACGAGCGAGATAAAGAAATAGAGGGGCTCAGTGTATCATGGGAAATCCTCCAGTTGTCTCCATGATCGCTGTGTTCAGAGAAGGTCCGTGCCAGTTGGGGATAGTTGTTTCTGAATTTTCTCTCTAATAAGTAAAATTTTTGTATTAAAAAAGCTCATAAAATCATTACTAGTAAGGCTTATGGGAATACGTGGCTCAACAGAGCTCTGACTCTGTATCACCCTGGCTACAGTGCTGAACAGAAACCTGCGATTGTTCTGTTTCTTCTTTATTAATGCTGAGTAGTAGGCTGCTTAAGCCATGCAAAGGGCCTTCCAGTATGTTTTATGGCTATCCTGCCACTGTAATCGTGACTCATTTGATTTGGTGGAGCGCCATTTCCTCTCTAGTCTGCAAGTTTCTTGTCTCAGTTTCTTGTTTGTTTCAGAGTTTGAAGACTGTACCATGGTGCTAAATTATTATGCTTAACGATCTTCTTTTTTAGAAGAGCAATGGTGTCTAAAGTTGTTTGTAATGAGTCTGAGATTCTTTCAACAAAGTGGTCAATTTGGGGAGGAATAGGCTTAACCAAAGGATCCTTTAGTTTAGTAGGACAAGGCACTGGATCCAGAGCTAAAGGAATCAAATCTTTAAATTTAGTTACAGTATCAGTTTCAGTATATAGAGATCTTGAGTAGAAATTTTTGCCTGTCACCTTGTATTTATGTGTTAAAATTTCAAATGTTATTAAGTAATGGTCAGATTAAAAAAGGATTATGTGGAAAAACTGTTAAGTGATCAATTTCGATCCCATACTTCAGTACAAGATCCAGAGTATGATTAAGACAATGAGTAGATTTATATACACCATGACAAAAGCCAATTGAAACGAAAATTGAAATAAATGTAGAACCAATTTTCAATATCCACATAATGGTGAAATCACCTACAATGATTACTGTACTGTCTGTTCTAAGAACTAAACTTGAGACTAATGAGGCTCATCACCTTGGTGAAAAACAGGGAAAAAAATAACCTCTAAACAGCCATTTTATGCAAGTCAGCTACTCAAAGAATTTTTTTCATTTTGAAGATCAACCTGTGTGAATACAGCACTCATTCATTTACATTCCTAATCACCAGTCTGGCTATTATTGCATCTCTTGTGCATGTCCATTACATAAATGAATAGAGAGCACTGTGGCAATAAACATTAGCATTGTGACTCAATTCATTAGCTTTTTCCTATTAAAAGTCTGTGTCTCATAAACAACCTCGCTAAGTTCCACTTAGTCTCACTGAGAATTTAGGTTTTCTTCATGCAGAGGAGCTCCTTGTTATTAATATTAATAGGAGTCATTTGAGTTGGAACACTCAGTGATGGAAGAAATTCTCAGATCCTTTATTTACTTACCACAATATAGATAATAATAATAAAATACAAAATACAATACAATAGAAAAATAACTGTCATGTTATCATGACAGTCATTTGACTTAAAGAAACTTCTATCACGTGCAGCATATCACAGATATTGAATTTGGTTAAGCTATATCATGCACGACTTTGTTGTCTCCAGGGTCAATTACTGGTGTTATTTATTAAAAACTTTTGTACATATAACAATTCAAAGTGCTTTACAGAGATACAGAACATAAAGCTTTAAAAGAAATCAGACATTATTAAGACTTTTCAAATAACATTCTATCAAATGTAACATTTTCATTTGCCTGGTCAGATAACTTCATGAGTCATGTCCCTTGCCCAAACATAGAGCGTCCCTGTCATAGGCAGGGGTTTATGTCTGTTTTGGAAAGTGATGCGCGTTGATTGACGTGAGCACCAAAGTGCAAACACGTACTGTAAATGTGCCAGATTTAGCCACACAAGCAAGTCTTCATATGCTATCCCTGGCAGGTTGATGGATCCAAAAAAAACCAACCTTGGACCCATGCATATAACAGGAACAAAGGCTGTTCACTCATTATTTCCTGTATCAGTGTTGCTTGATTTTCACTGCACTGTCTCTTTAAGGAGACTAACTTCAGGTCTGAGTCATTTCAATCTCACTGGAGAACAGAATGTGGTCATAGATTAGGGCTTATGCACCTGAGAAAAATAATTACCCAAGTCATGTCTCCTGACACTAAAATGGCATTTGTCAGACAAAGAAATAATCAATACACTTACATAATCAATAAACAATAAGCAATAATCAATATGCTCACTACAGACGTGTGTAGTGAGCATATTAAAATAGCAGATCCAGCAATGGTCTGTGTTAAAAATGCCAAGCGGGGAAAGGGCGTCCAAAAGTATGTACCCTTTTAGAAAATTAACATAATTTCTCACGTGGTGATTAATGTCCTATCTACCATCTTTGGTACAACATCCGCAGCTTTGGCCTCCAGTGCCACTGGGGTTAACACAACAGCCTTTCACATCAGTCTGTATATACTGATACGTCTATCAATGACCAGTGTCTGTCCAGTATCCCATGATTAAATAAATCTGTAACCCAATACCTGTATTTTTGATGGATGTGTCCAATCTATAACTGAAATCACATACAATGTAGAAGTATAAAGCTGTAAGAACCTGAAATATTAAACTAAAGTAAATATAAAAAGGAAAGTTCCTGTCCATCACTGGCCTACTGTGAAGATACACACATGCACAGAGGGAGCGAAAGACACTGTCGTGTGTCCTGCTTGCCAATATGAAATCTGTCGCCTCCCCAGAGATTCTTCCTGCTTGACGAGTGTTGTCGCTAGCAGCTGGCGTTTTACACACTCCCCCACACACACACACACTTTTTTAGTCACTGTCTGCCATGATCCTCTGTTCCAGCATATAATGGACACACTCCAATTAGAAGGTTTACTATTGGAAATGTTTTCAGGGAGAGGCAGAGCTCTCCCTCATGTCGGAGTGTAGTGTTGGCAATGGATTATGGATGTCTTCTTTTTTGTTTTTCTTGGGTTTGTTGTATATATTTCAAGAACACAACAGTAATTGCTCCTTTGGGATTGATCTTGACGGGATTTGTTACACTCACACTCCCAAGATTTAACAGTCTGCAGACTGGAAGAAGTTTTCCTCTCCGTGCGAAAATTGCCCATTTGCCCTTGTTTGCAACAAACTTGTCATCCAAATTTTTGATGGTTGTTAGTTATCCTTAATAGTGCCACTTTCAGATTTCCTCCTGCCGTTCCTATCCATGCATATATTCACCATCACGCTAGGATTATAACGCACCTCTCATCGTTTGCGTCCATTTTCAACTCACTGTGTCTTGTGTAGAAAGGGGACTTTTGCAGTGCAGGAGTGGACGTGATGTGAACATGAAGCAGTTGCACACACCTTGTGCTCAGATGTCTCCTCCAAGTCATTACGCTCGCCAAGCTTCTCTTAACAAGATCATCTTCCCATTATCGATTCAGTCCATTGTTTACCGCACTGTGCCGGGTGATAACCATGCCTGTCAGCTCCCGCAACTGATCTGAGAAGATTATGAGAGTATATCAGCCCAACACATCAATAAACAATGTGATGATGATGATGATGATGATGATGATGATGGCCATGAGCTCCCTTTCTAACACGAAATCTCCACAAACACAGGATTGACTCCAGGTGTCTGGAATGGCAGGTCGGCGTCTTGCAGATGAGTTAATGATGTTTGCGAGGCTGATACTTTCACACTTGCATAATGACCTTATCAAATGCCGTAATGTTGGCAGCTGTGAAGCAAGCCAGCGTGCGTGTCGAACTCTCCCTCATCAAAGAATCCCCCTGAAATCTCTCTGCGTCTCACTGAGGGCCTTGCCCTACATTTCTCGCCCTCCAAAGTGCTTCTTTCTCTGAAAGCCACTCCTTTTTCTTGCTCCTCTTTTTCGTCTATTAGATTGCCTTTCATTTTCCTCCCCTCCTCTGCCTGCCTCTGTCAGTCACACCGACTCCCCCACTGCCCTCACCCTTTCCCTCTTAGTCTGTCTGCCTCCTTCTCTTTGACTAATGTCTCTCTTTCATTTCCGCTCCATTCTTTCCTTTCTTTGTCTTCTCCTGCGGCTGAAATCCTGAAAGCGGGGTGAGATTCTTTGACCTAGCAAATTGCGCCTCATCTTTTGTATTCATGCCACGGCCTCTAGGAATGATTCCTACAGGGTGTCTGTGTGGTCCTCACAGCAGCAGCTCTCTCCTCCTTTATCTGCGTGGAGGTTATAGGGACAAGCTGTGGATGCATCATTGTACAGTCTGCACCCAGTTGTTAGTGGGCAGATATGGCGCCAATTAAGGCAAAAGGAGTGTGTGTTGGAACAAGGCGCCACCCAAGTCTCTCCATACTCCTGGTGGCTTGACATGTCAGGCTGCCCGTTTATGTTTTTCACAGCAGCTCATACAATAGCCAGCGCTTTCTTCTTCTGTTTTCAGCCACATCAGAAGAGGTGAGGCAGACGCTCAAGATTTATTTGGAGGAGATAGAGAAAAGGAAGCAAAGAGCATTGCTCTTATTTCCACCTTTGTGTGTGCAGGTGGTGAGGACAGTTAAGCTTTAATGACAGAGTCCTGCCCTCAGGACAGATTCAGGCTATACATGAGCTGCAGAGATGTTTGGTGTTCAAGATACAAGGGCATTTTTTTAATTGGGGAGGCAACGTAGGGGAATGGAGTGTAAGACAGATATGAAGCTGTGGATTCTGTGTAAGCAGACAACACTTTTATATTAAAATGCAGCACTGGCAAGATTTGTTGATAATTTTGTCACTGAGACGATTCTATGACTTCAAGATGCCTTGTTGTATGTAGAAGGTTACTACAGCATCTTAAAATTGCCTTTAAAAACCCACTTTCTTTGTCTACCAAACAGTCGAAGTGCTTCACAACATGAGCCACATTCTCCCATCGCGCACAAATTCACACACTGATGTCTCATTGAGGAGCGATGCTCTCTGCTTCCTAAACCACACCTCAGCAGTTCCCATTCATTTTTTAGCCTGCACACTGGCCCTACCAAGGGCCTGAGGCATTATGTTTTCAGGTTGTATGTCTGTCTGGGTCATTCTTGTGAACGCCATATCTCAAGAACGCTTTGAAGAATTTTCTTCAAATTTTTTGGAGGTCATAGGCCATAGGTCAAGGTCACCACAGCTTCATGTTTGTCAAACGATGAAAACCTACCTTCCCAAAAAGATTCTTGTGTTATAAGTTCAGTCAGAGATTTTGTACATCCTAGTACTTCTATAACTTATTACTCTTTACTTCCTTCCCCAGAATAACACCAAAACAAGACCTCTTGTTCCTATAAGATTACCTTTCACCCCTTTTGTTTATTTGACCTTATGTCTAATTTAATTTGATTTAATTACAACCACTAACAATCACTGTCTCCTATATCTTTATTTACTTGTGTTTATTTTATACAACAATTTGACCCCATACAGTTAACTAGCTCTGTAATCCAAAGTTTGCTATAGAATATGCACCTGAACCTTTGAACGAAACAAGAGTTCTACCAGTCACACTACCACTAAACCTTCCTCAGCCCCTCTTGACCCACTGCTGTACTTGTACGCTATGTATGCCTTGCGAAGGCAAATAACTGTCAGATGATAATTTTTCTACTTTAATTGTGCTATTTGTGAACTCCTGTCATGAACTATTAGAGGTTTACAGACATCAGAGCTCCTTCTTAGACTAATTTTCCTCTGTAATAATTTTTCAGATACTAGGAAGAAAAACAATTTGTTATGAAAGCAAAGATGAACAGAGAATAGAGAATGAATAAAAAACAAACCAATTTTGTATGTTAAATTCAATTTTTTTCCTTGGCAATCACTTCACTAAGTGTGGATTGTGGAGTATGGATTTGGTTAGTCATTGACAGTCTTCATCGCTAAACAAACCAAACTGGACTGAAGCCATTAAGAAGAGATGTCCTAATTAATAAGGTGGTTTTGTACAATGTGATTATGCCAACCACAGAGTCAATGTTTCTGCAGCATATCTGCGAAAATGAAACAAAGCTGACAGAGCCTTACGGAGCTCTCACCAAAACAGGAACCTGAATTTGTCCGTCATGTGTACTTAGCTGACAAGAATAAAAGATGGAGCGTATTTTCTGAGAGTAGTGTACCCTGAGTGTCTGAAAATAAGACAAACAACCAAAGCTGTTGTTTTTCTTTTCAGATGGCTGGTTGTCAGGAAAGTGAAACATGTTGTTTTATACATTTTAACAAACAACAAATGGTCTGGTTCTGCCACTGAGGAGAGTCTCCATATGCACCACTCTGCCTTCTTCGATAGTATATCTGTCCTTTTCTTTGATACTTGTAAGAAAACCACAAATGACAATACCCCGGTCACACCTGGTCTGTCAGTTGATCCAACAGGTTTGAACTACGCACAGTTCTACACATAATCAGCGTTTCTGTCTTCTACTCAGGCTACAACAGTATTATGTGCCTCTTTTTTAAGGAAAGAATTTCTCTGTGATTCGTTGGCCGTTG
Source organism: Mola mola (assembly GCA_001698575.1). NCBI lineage: Eukaryota > Metazoa > Chordata > Actinopteri > Tetraodontiformes > Molidae > Mola > Mola mola. The sequence goes on along the minus strand of KV751329.1, from coordinate 532,083 downwards.
TTTTCCAAAAGTGCAAAAGATGTATTTTTGTCCTGTGCATTTATATGTGTGTCAGATGTCCTGTAAAATGTCGCATCCCTCTCCAACGGCCTGACACAGTTTACTTTGATCACAAATACGCACATATTAAACACACACACAGAGTAAAGAGCCTCCTGCTTCTTTTGAAGATCAGAGCTCAGCCTCCAAGATGGTCTGGATGATAAACCCCCCTCACAATGATAACAACATCCTCACCTATGTCCACAAAAAAGCCTCCAAAAAGTCCATTAAAGAAACTAGTCTCTATTAAGCCAGATGCTTACTTTCTTTCTCAAGTAGATAATTGCCTTCCATCAAACATACCACCTTTTAAAGGTGACAGACCACACCGGTCTAATTAGGAGGAGCTGTCAACCTGGAGTTAGACTGCTGGCCACTGGAATCCCTAACAGCCCCATTTCGACATCCACTCTCACTTTCTTATCCAGCCCTCCTCCTTTCCCTCCCTTTCATTTTCATTAGTTCTCACCAGTGCTTGCTCCCCACCTGGGCTCCCCCTAATGACTGGTCAAACATACATGTCGGACAAACAGCACCAAATAAACCTTCCTCCGCTGACTCTGCCCTGCAGCACTCAGCCTGGCAGCACGTGTGAGCAACATCAGCACAATAGAAGCGGGTTTCATGCTTTTCTAAGTGGAGTGCCTTAACTGCCATAACTGAATTTGCTCTTTTCACTCTGTTGTTACCTCCAGCTACTGAAATTTTTACTCTAATTGGTAACAGCACTCGCAGCCGCCCTCCCACACGCTCCGTCTCACTGCCATGGCCTCTAAATATCTATTTGTTTCACTATTATTTTACTCTGTATATCCCTGTCAGTGTCTTTCATATAGCCCAATACCACAAATCAGAATTTTGTCTCAAGGGGCTTCATAGCTTGTACACCTTCTATATACAGATATTTTATTCAAATAAGAAACAGGGTAGAAATGGAAGAACTTCAGTAGGACAGCAGATGAGTGTGTTCCCTTGCAGTAGGGACATTGTAAATAATGTGTGTACAGAAAGGACCAAAATTACAGCACCAGACTGTTAGGATGACAATTTCACGTGACCAAATAAACCCGAGCCACAAGACCTCAAAAACACATAGGTCAAACTTCAAGCACACTGCTTACACACTCAAAAGATGAGAAAGAAGCACATTGATGGAGAGCAAAAAGAGGAGAGGCTGAATCACCCTCATCCATTTCATTTTTTTGCATTTCCCTCCCCCCTCTACTTTCCTGTGCATCATCTTATATCATAAATTGCACATTTTTACTCTCACAGCAGGAACCAGTGAAAGAAACAAACTTGTTTTCTAGGGCAATTTTGTCCCTTTTTTTTAATCAAATTTTTAGATCCTCTTTGTACCCTTTATTTCTCCCCTGATAGGCAGTTTCACTAAATGATGAACAAACACATTAGCATTGCAAATGTCCACTAGATTCATCCCAGTGAGATTAATTTTAACTTTACCCTGCTGTCAGAAGCAGCTGGCATTTACAGCAAATTGTGGCTCCCCCTAGATTATCGTTTATTTTGACTGTTGTTGCTGCAGCCATTTGTTGTTTAGTGCTTGTCTGTGGAGATGACGCTGTTGGTTGGCTCACCCTACACAGTAAAATACCACAAAATGTACCAGATTGTTTACCATGCAATTTTTTATTTATTTTTTTTACAAGCATTCAAAGTCCATAAAGGATACTTTCCCTTGCTTTCCTGTAGTGTCACCATAAGGTTGGCTGTCAATTTAGAGCGATGTGTTCAAAGCACCACACAGTCTACAGAGCTTCATTTGGTCTGGTGCATTAAGGGGTTCTGCATATATGGATTAAATAGCCTGAGCATCTCGTGCCTTCTTTAAGTGCTTGTGGAGACTGTTGAGTGTGGCTGAGAGAAAGGTTCTGGTATCCACCCATTTTCAAACCCGACTCTGAATGATTCATCCTGGATAGTGAGACTGCACCCAATACTCTTGTCTTCAGTAATGGAACTCGCTGGACCTGTTCACCCATATCCAAAAGTTAATGAAATAGTGTAAATACAGTTACTGTGAGTATAATTAAAGTGTCAAAAGCCTATTCTCTGGTGCATGTACAGTATCTGTGGCGTGATTTGAGTCATTCCCTTGTATCAAGATAAATCTGACTTCAGTTTTGTGTCTAAGTGTGGTTTAGATATTTTTACCTGTTCCCAGCTTTCTTAGTTTTTCCTCACCCGTATGACACTGCTGATCCATGGGGCAGCCATGACTCAAGGAGTAAGGCAGATCATCCTCTCATCGGAGGATAGGTAGTTCAATTCTCAAGTCAAGTGTCTTTGGTCAAGATACTGATTCAGTGTCAGTGTTACTGGTTTCCACTCATTATGATAGTATTACATTTCCACCAGTGTATGAAAGTGTGTGAATGGATGAATGTTTTTGAGGAGTGAGCATGTTGAAAAGGCGCTATATAAATGGAAGTCCATTGACCATTTTTCATCAGCTCCATTTACATCCCAGTGACCAATGAGCAAGGTCAGATACAATAACAGATATTTACAGTTAGGTCCAAGAGTTTCTGGACAATAACATAGTTTTTATCATTTTTCTTCCTCACACCACCACAATGGATTTTTTAATAAAACAATCAAAATGTGATCAAAGTGCAGACTCTGAGCTTTAATTTAAGAGGTTTCACAAAAATATGACAATTGACTGACAGCAGTTTCATAGCCAGGTGTGGTCCATTCCTTCATTACTTCAATACAAAAAAGTAAAGTAACAATTTCCCCCGGGGATAAATAAAGTATTCTGAACTGAACTGAACAAAGGAATCAGAAAAAAGGTCTGGAGTTTATTTCAGGTTTTGAATTTGAAATTGGCAGCTGTTTGACGGGAGCTATTGATCTGAAGTCCAAGGGGATATGCAACCGAAAGAGACTATCATTTGGCTGAAAAAACAAAATGCATATATCAGAGGGATAGCAAAAACTTCCAGTGTCCAATTCAACAATTTGGTACATTCTTACAAAGAAATAATGTGCTGGGGAGCTCAACATCAAAAGGCCTGTTTGACCGCGGAAGACAACAAAGGTAAAAAAATAAACAAAAAAAAAACGCAATCACAATATCCAGTTGACAGAAGTAGCAAGTTGAATTCTGAAGTGCATAGGGTTATCCTCTGCTCACATCCAACCAAATGTTACAAAACTGATAGGATGGCACCTCATAGTGCAGATGAATAATGACCTTATACTTATGACCTTTCAAAGGCAGAAAAATGGAATATTCTTTATTGGCCAAGTCAGTCGCCTGATCTCAACCCAATAGTAGTGATTGGCTTTTCAAGCACAAAACTATTCGATGTTCACTGAGAATTCTTCGATGAATCTTCGAAACCCTGTGACAAAGGGTATAATGAATGGACATGGACAGAAATTGATTCATTTCCTTCCAAAACAGCAATCACGCTGTCATACAATTATGGACTCTTCGGATTTAACACCAGCAAAAAACAACAATCTTGTCTCTCCTTTCAACGGAAATCACAAGACAGAGTCACATATTACATCACAGCAAAATGTACAACTGTGAATGACTCAGTTGTAAGTGCTGTGGTCAAAGACAGCTTTTTAACACACATCCAACATCTGCACAGCAGTATTAGTATCACACAGTTTGTTTCAAGTCGTGCACTTGATGGGACCGTATACTCCACCTGGAAAAATGCCTTCAAACTCTGAAAAACCTCATCTTTGATAAATGCACATCTGTCATCAAACTTACTTTTTCTGGTGACACAGGTCGTAATGGATGGTTGATTTGCTGGGGATGGCCCACTTTCAGAGCATAGTTGTGTGACAAACTAGTTTTGCCTATCAGAGTTTGTATTGCATCTCATTTTCATTTTTACACAGTTACACACAGAACTTTTTGACGACTAGTAGTCTTTGCATGTTTCTGCTGTTTGTATAGCTACTGTAGGATGTAGTTGCACTCGGACAAATGCTATACTGACCTCAAGTGGGAAAGACCACGCCGCGCGTGTTTTACCCAAAGTAATGCGACATCACCAGTTATTGAATTATTTACAGGTGCAAAACAAAAGGAAAGTATATATTTTCAGATAATAAATAATATTAAAATTCAATAATCAAATTCTTCAAATTTTTGGAATTTTTAGAAAATTCAAAATTCATGACCCATCACTACCCAATAAAGCAGCTTTTCAAGTAATAAAGACCAAGCTGAAGGCAGAAAGACCCACAATTAAGCAGCAATTGAAGGTGGCGGTCTGAAAAAAACATTTCAAGAGAGGAAATTTGGTGATGTCCTTGGATAATATTTACAATTTTATTAGTTGTCCAAACACATTTGGGCCCCCTGAAAATGGTGGCATCCTGTACAAAATGGCTGAACATCCAAAATGGTAAATGTTATATTTCATGAAATTACTTTCTTCGATCACATCTTAGTTAATTTTGTTTCAAAAATCCATTGTGGTTGTGTAAAGGGGCAAAATGGTGAGTCAAAAGTGTGTCATTGTCCAAATACTTTTGGACCTAACTGTATATCTGGACTTTTTCCTTCTTTTTTGTTTTAATAATTTCTGACTATGGGTCTTGTCCCTGAGGACAACAAAGCCGTCTTTGACAAGCCTAAAGGTCGAGTTGAAAACATTCTGTTTTGTTGTGGCATTTCTATGTGGCACTAGACAGTGGGACAGCATCCTGCTGGGCTCTATGATTGCTGCCTCTCAAAGCTCACATTTACTGGCCATATCCTTTGGATCCTTGAAAACCCAGCATCCTCACTAAGCCCTCGCTCGACCCCCCCTTTCCCACTGCATTGAGCCACACAAAATCAATAACAACACTCGAATGCTATTTCTCCCCTCAGAGGGGCTATGGCACACGTCAAGCGTCATGGTTCACTGCGGTGTAAGTATGTCTTTTCCTCAAGGGACTGAGCTGAGGAAGGAAGGGAGGGAGTCAGGTGAGGAATTAAAGCTGATTTCATGCCCCCTCAAGACCAATGTGAGTTTTAACCACCAATTATTTCCTGTGTTACCCAGGGCAGCGACGGTCTCTCTCTGAACGCTTCCTGCAAAGCCAATCAGGCTGGACGCAGTGCATGATCGTTTCCGACTACAATCACAAAGTATTAATGTGTGATTATACCAGCCCTCTATGGCTTTTCCCCTTCTGCATGACTTTTATTCTGTCTTCAAAAGCCACTCAATAATACCAGGTACACACTGACTCTGACTCCCTGCCATATCCAAATCAGCCTTAATAGCACTGAATTTGCATTTTCAGTTTCAACCATTATGTTATTCAGTGCTTGAATCAAAATTAGTGCATCTCCCCCAAGCTCTCAAGGATGCTGCCTCCCAAGGTGGTCCTGGACCAAACTGCCTTTCCCTTTCACCTGCTCCACCCTCTCTCAAGGTCAGTCCCTGCAATTACAACAGCCCCGTCCTCAGGTGAGCCATGTGAAGGACAGGCTCGCTGAAAGCAGAAGATGGTTCTGAAGCTGACAGAATGTGGAAACAGGGGACAGCCTGCAGAGCAGAGATATGACTCGCTGTCTGTAGGTTGGTGTTTTTGTACTTTTATGAGGCTGCTATAGATGGATGAATGGACTTAATGAAACCAGGGCAGGCTCTCAGGGTGTTCTACAAGTGGGACAAGGTTACCCTTCATCCCTCCTAGGCTGGAAATTGCATTAGGCAATGAAAAATGTTTGAAGTTGTGTAAGTTAGTAAGTAAGTTGTAGGTCTAGCTACTGATTTTGACTTGTTTGCCATGTCATATTCACTTCATATTCACTCATTCAATTGTTTGTTGCATGAGCATTTGATTTTTTTTAATGTACTATGACACACGAATTTCTGCTTTCGTTCTCTAATCCGCCAATGACGGTCTTCAAAAAAATATGCAGACAGCCCAGGTTTCATACGCTGAATATTTAAAGAACCAATCCTGACAATTTCTGGGCGAGGGGCTTAATGTTGTAGAAATAAAACTAACCATTTTGATGCATGAACAATTCACAATCACCAATCAAATTCTGTGAATCTGTGTCCGTTTCAAACGTGAGGATAACGTATGTTAGAACTTGCCACTGTGCAGCTTATAATAGACTGGTTTAAAAGTCAGAATGTGACATCTAAAGGGTGTCCAATGACTAATGGAAGAAAAAAAACAAAGATTTGTTTGGTTTTGCTTTTACTTTTTGGACTGTTCTCTCATTCTTGTTTTCTGCTCTGGCAGAACAGAGAGAACTCCTGCCATAGTAGGCATATGCTTCTAAATCCACCTCCAACCTTACTCCATTTGAAGAGGAAACATGAACTCATATTGCCTCATTGTAAATTAAACAATGGAAGAAGTTCTTTGAAAGGTTCAGATCTTAAAATGTCTCTCTCAGAAGAGTCAGAGCACTTTTAAAGTTTTTAATGGCTGAAATGCGACTCAGTAGAAATGAGTATACTAACCTAAAAAAAACCATTTCCTGAGAAGTTGAGTTCTTCTCTTTTCCTTTTCTTTATTTATTGCCTCTATTGAGACAAAATATTCTAACGGTTGTCTGAAGACATTATTAAATTGCATATTCATAGGGTTTACATTATTGATTGCAGCCTTGATCAAATGATGTAACTGGACACTGATGGAATACAATTTCCCCAAAAGCTCCAACTGTAGACACAGTAAATCTTTTCATTGGGATCAAACATGTTTCGTGGTGTTGGAGAGAACAAACCAGTGATTTCAAATACATAAATGATAAATGTGCTTTGAATTATGAACCATTTATTCCATTAATTATTGAGTGGAGCACAATTTTCCCGGGATGTTATCGAGGATAACTGCGATTTGGATTCAATTCTTCGTTATCAGGAGCCTGTTCTGGGAAAAAAACTGCAGTTTACTTCGACTCTATCGTCGCAATCAAAACCACCAACACTGGACAGGTCATGTAATTCCAGCTGAAATGGAGAGCCTTTTCCAGACCATCCAGCCTATTTCTTGGTAATAGTCTGACAGAGCTCCCTGAAGAGGCCAGCGAGGCCCACTTAAATTCTCCATGAGACAGACGAAGAGGGAATACGGTGTGTGGAGCCACTTAAAAGTCCCTGGGTAAAAATGGGATTTCTGATCTGCTCCACTGGTGCTGCAGCTCAGCAGCCCAGATTGGCTGTCAAGGCACTGCCGTATGGGAGAGGGTAGGGCAGGGCGAGAAGGGAGGAATGGGTGCTGCTACAGTTGATGGTGTAGACCGCCAGGACCTCATTAGCTTAACCTTTCATCAAACTCTGTGGCACTGCGGTGGCTTTGGCTGCCTCCATGTATCCCATTCTCTATCGCCTATTTTTTTCTCCCTGTTGTTCTGACCTTTTTCTAGCAAATTCTTCTTTTTTTCCTCTCTTTCAGTGTATCTCGCTCAACGAGCCTTAAGGTCTTATTAACTACACAAGCCTGCTCTGCTGGTAATCTGCTACTAAGTCAAAGAAGGCAGAAGAGGATAAAAAAGACCCCACCCACGCACACACACACACAACTCTAATAATTTGTTTATTACTGCTGTGAAAATGTAATTTTTTTCTGCTTATAACAAGGTAAATAACCAACCTATTTTTGCTGCAGTGATATATCAGGGAACATTATAGGGCTCTGTAGGCCTGGTTTGCATATTATTGATTTTTCCGCCCAAAGGTTTGTGTGGAAGCAAGGAAAATCCACATTCACATGCACACATATATAAAGGTCTAATGATTTCTGTGCATGTGTACCCTCAAATGAGCCTGCTGTAGTGTGAGGAGGCCACACATTTAATAAACCATACACTCATAAACGTAACAATAGGCAACGATTATATGACTGTGTCAAGTTTGCACAATTCTCAATGAAATGTCAAAGTTCATAGAATTTTATATTTACAGCTTACAGCTATTATTACAGCAATAGAATGTAGCATAAGTCAGCAAAATAATCAAAATGCTCGATGCATTTGGTGAATCATATACAAAGCATAAACGCACATTTTCACAACCCACTGCCTTTTTGTAATTTAGAGATTTTTTTTTTTTTTATCTAAAGATGTTCTTATAAATAAAACATGCCAGAAAAACATTTTCTGTCACTGCTAACTAACATCCCATCAACTGCAGTAGCACAAAACCACAAACTCTTTAAACTGAAAAAGGGATGGGGGAGACCTTGTGAAAGCTCCAAATTGTGGCTGGAGGAAACCTTGAAAATAAGTTTGGATTCAGGCAGTGATGGTCAGCTAATACACATTAGGATTCATTAATCATTTATATCGGAATGATTTCCAGCAGATTTACTTACAAAAGGTTAACACCCCTGATGAAAGTTATTCATTATTTCATTAGTTCATTATTGATCAATCTGTCAATTATTGTTATGTTCATTTGATTTTCTCTGTAAAATGTAACAAAACAATTTCATCACTACCAACAGTCCTTAACTCAAAGATATTTAATTTATTCAAAGTACAAACTAAAATTCAGATAAATACTCAAAAAATGAGAAAGTTGAAACAAACAGTTTTCTATAAATTGACATTTTTAATTAACATAAATTGTAACATAAATTGTTATCTTTTGTTGGCGGCTCCTTACTTGATCTCATTTCAGTTTAAGCGAGGTTACTACAGTATATACTACAAATATTTGAAGTGTTTCATTTGTCTCTCATCTTTATTTTATTTTTGAAAATTTTAAACAATAATTAAATAATTAAATTTGTTTTGTGTTTGCTGTTCTATATATATTTATATATAGAACAGCAAACACAAAACAAAGAAAAACGTTAATAAGCAAGTAAATTTACAATTTAAACTCACAGGAGAGATCTAAAATTACACATATGAATAAACAAATATGTACATCTACATGTATTGTGTCAATATGTCCTCGTGCGTATACTCATTAGTACAACAATGAATTGAAATGTACCAGATTAAAGAAACTCCTGGTAGTTTTATGTGTCTGTTTGTGTTTCCCGTTTTATTTTGAAATCCTGTTGTGTCTTATTCCCCATGTCCTGTCAAGTATTCTTCCCGCCTGCGTGATTGCTTCCTCCTCCCTAATGTGTTCCACCTGTGTGTAATTGTCTAACCCCTCCTTGTGTATTTAAGCCGTGCGTTCCTTTCCTCCTGTGCCAGATTGTCTTTTTTTTTTTTTTTGTTTCCTGAGAGCAGTCCGACGTTGTATCTTTCCTAGAATTGTACCTTTGCTTGTTAGTTTTCTTGGTTTCAACTCATTTTCTGATTAAACATCTTTGATTAAGGAACATCCAATTCTGTCTCTGCAACATAATCCTCCAGGGTCTGTACCTGATGCCGATTAAGGTGAAAGCAACGTCTGCTCCAGTTCTTCCTCCTAATGTGATGAATTTGTCTGAATCGGAATCACCAGTATAATCAGATCACGATCTTATTGCTCACTCTTACAAAGATTTTTTTAAATGATATTTAATGCACTAATTGTAATAACAAAACTGAATAATTAAATTTGTTTTGTGTTTGCTGTTCTATATATATTTATATATAGAACAGCAAACACAAAACAAAGAAAAACGTTAATAAGCAAGTAAATTTACAATTTAAACTCACAGGAGAGATCTAAAATTACACATATGAATAAACAAATATGTACATCTACATGTATTGTGTCAATATGTCCTCGTGCGTATACTCATTAGTACAACAATGAATTGAAATGTACCAGATTAAAGAAACTCCTGGTAGTTTTATGTGTCTGTTTGTGTTTCCCGTTTTATTTTGAAATCCTGTTGTGTCTTATTCCCCATGTCCTGTCAAGTATTCTTCCCGCCTGCGTGATTGCTTCCTCCTCCCTAATGTGTTCCACCTGTGTGTAATTGTCTAACCCCTCCTTGTGTATTTAAGCCGTGCGTTCCTTTCCTCCTGTGCCAGATTGTCTTTTTTTTTTTTTGTTTCCTGAGAGCAGTCCGACGTTGTATCTTTCCTAGAATTGTACCTTTGCTTGTTAGTTTTCTTGGTTTCAACTCATTTTCTGATTAAACATCTTTGATTAAGGAACATCCAATTCTGTCTCTGCAACATAATCCTCCAGGGTCTGTACCTGATGCCGATTAAGGTGAAAGCAACGTCTGCTCCAGTTCTTCCTCCTAATGTGATGAATTTGTCTGAATCGGAATCACCAGTATAATCAGATCACGATCTTATTGCTCACTCTTACAAAGATTTTTTTAAATGATATTTAATGCACTAATTGTAATCTTAATTGTATTCTTGTCATCAGTTGTATCTTTCCTTTATCTAGTGTACATTATATGCTGCATTGTTAAAGATTCAGATTTGATCAAATGTAATATGAACTTTGTGCGTCAGAACTCTTGTTCTGGGGTAAACACAAATTCACTGTTGCATGTGAGTGGGAGGTGAATCCTTTGTATCACCCCCGGGGTTTCTACCAATTGCAAAGCAATATGACAAGCTACATATTCCCAGGGGGTTCTGTTGCTACCCATTTGTCAACAAAGCATTATCTGCCTCAAACACACAGTGAATGTTTTTACCAGAGTTCCCCTAGGTGTGCCTTTCTGTCTGCTTTGCATATTTCTGTATAAACCAGGGCTAAACAGAACTTTCAGAACCTTTCTGACTTCTGAAATAAAGAGTGTAGAGTTTCTAACAAATGTGCTGCAAAACTAACATGAAAATTCAGCTGGCAGTGCTGAAGGTGCTTCCTCAGGGAGTGAGGCATAGTTTTATATTTGAGAATTAATGTTTCTCCCTGTATTTCATTTCCCTTTCTTGCTTCCATCAATCAGCCTCTCAGGATGCACTGTCAGACCTGCTCTCTGGTCACCAGCTCAGGCCACCTAATCGGAGGCGCCCGAGGTGAAGAGATCGACGGGGCAGAGTGCGTCATCCGCATGAACGACGCCCCAACTGCCAGGGGTTACGCCCACGATGTCGGCCGCCACACTTCCCTGCGTGTCATCGCCCACTCCAGCATGCAGAGGGTGCTGCGCAGTCACCATGAACTGCTCAACGCCAGCCAGGACACGGTGTTCATCTTCTGGGGCCCCAGCAACTACATGAGGCGTGACGGCAAGGGCCTGGTGTACAACAACCTGAGACTAATGAACCAGGTGCTGCCCAAACTGCGAGTCTACATTATCTCCTGGCAGAAGATGCTGCAGTTCGACGAGCTCTTCAAGAAGGAGACGGGCAAGGACAGGTGAGGGAATGACCACAGGACTATATGAATGTACAGCCATTTACACTGTGAGGACTCAAGTGTTTCTCACTGTTTTTCTCAGCATGACTCGATTATTTTATTATTACTCTGGTATTTTTCAGCTTAAGCCCTTTTTGTCGGTCGGATCTAAACTTTCATAAAAATTAATCTACTGTAGTTTCAAAATTGCTCCAGCATTGAGTTTGGAAGCTTGGACTGTTTACCTTGAAAGCCTATACAATGCAACGGCACTGGGCCATTAGAAGCGTCAGAAAGGGTGCTATTTTTTGACGTTTTCTAGCGTTTACAAAAGACAAACAAATTCTTGTTTGTTTGTTCTGAAGTATTTATTCCATACTGTGTTGATCTGCAAAGGCTGGTTACACACTGAAAGATTTTTTAAATCTTAACTGATTTTAAAAACATGAGACCACAGACATAATGACAGTTTCAGCCAAATGTTTGGGGGGGGCTGTGGTCCGACTGTCAAACACAGGCTTTATAAACATTTGTTTTATACAGCATCTTTACAGCTATTGAGTCAAAACATGTGTTTCACTGTAGGTAGCATTTGCAATCACATTTTGAGCACAACGGTAAAAAAGAGATAAAGAAATAAGCTGTAAATAAGCGATTTATTGACTTTACCCTGTGCTGTTTTTGCATTGTCTGTTTTCAAGGTTAACAGTCCTAGTGACTTAGTGATCCTAATGATTTACCAAAACAGATGTATTTGCAAAAGCTTAGATCTTAAGAGCAGTGACAAACAGGGCTTTAGTTGAAAAATATGACAATTTGACTGACAATAATATTGAAGCATTCAATTTCAGTGACGTTGTTAGATTGTCATCCTTTGTTCCGGTTAAAAGATCATATCAGTGTGCTGAATTTACCATAACAAGTGCTTCAGGGTTAGTTTCTCATTAAATTGAGTGCTAGCATGTTAGATTACTTTCTAAATCAATACTTTTGCCTCCTAACAGGAGTATTTATTAGAAGTAATAAGTAGAGTGGTAGTACTTAGGGATTGGCCAAATTAGACAACTGGTTCTGCACAAACAAGCTGCAGCAGGAAATACATGAAGCTTTGTTCGGGCTGGTTCTTAACAGTTTGGATTTTCTCTCCGGGCGCCCAAAAGTTATTTTTCTAAATGGTCTCTTTGAGAATTTGTGCAAAAAGCTATTATTTGAGGAATGAAATGCAGTCGGGTCAGCCTCCATTTTGGAAGAAACACATGGTCAACAAGTTGGACATGAAACAGCAAATGCAAATAAAGATTTAAGCTGTTTGTCTGAAAATGTGCCATCATCTTACCTTCGGGGAAATACTTTTCTAATCTGGTTTAAAGGATTAAAGCTTTCTCAATAATCATTCCAATCATTCATGCTACCATAGCTCTTAGCATTTTACACTACAAATCCATCATTTGTACCAGTAAATTAGTACTTCTTGTTTGTGCCTTAAAATTCTTTTCAAATCTGATTCAAGCAGTGATTTTAACAACATGGGCTCTGTGTTGTCCTCTGCAGTACCTTCTTTCAGGCTGAATGACTGAAATGTAATGACTATACAGTATACTGAGTTTTAAGTTCTATGGCCATCAGTGCTCAATCCAAATGCTGCTATTCACACACACACACACACTCTCAGCTGAGAGGGAATCTTTAGGATGGGTTTACTGAATCGCTCAGACACCCACCTGCAGTTGCGGTTTACAGTGAGCAAACAGCTTATGTTGTACTGTTATCCTTTATTGATATTAATATCCATGAGGCTTATTTGAGGTCACTCCGTCTCCATGGAGCGTGGGGAAGCAAAAGAAGAAAAGCCTAATAGTATTTGGTTCCTGCTTTTTAAGAAAAGTTTAAAGGAAGATTTTTCCATCCAGTGTTTAAAAGGAGTGCTCTTCACTTTAAGGCTCGTCAGCCAGTTTTAGCAGCATTAATGAGAGTTTTGGGGTAATCAACGGCGTGATCAGCAGCCCTGCAAGCCTGTAATTCTGATTATAGGTTTATGCCATTTCAGTGAAGGTAATTAAGATGGTGTGGGATTGGTGTGGGATTCTCACACCCACCCATTTTAATAACACCAGCAGAGGTGCAATAAAAAACAGGTGTGCCCTCTGTACCCTCTGTGTTAAATTTCAAAGCCAGAATAAGCCTATAATGATGATTAAATGCAATTTAGCTTTTGAAAAAAACTTTTTTTTCCTATTCAGCGTTTAATGTTCCTGTAATGTTTTATTTTAATTGCTAACAGCCTCACTGTATTGCACTGTTATTGTTTCTACTCAATAAATTTGGACCAAGTAGTGGCATACTTCCCGCTGTTTATTAGTGGGTTGTAGGTGAAAGATCGTTCCGTTAGCGAAAGATCACAAGTTTGATCCCTTCAACTTTAAATCGCCCAGCCAAGTAAAACATCTGCAGTCCTCAAAAACTATTCCAATGTGGGAAAAAAAAAAAAAAAATGGTAACCAGAAAGTCAGAGCAATACATTCTCCCATGTTCATCTATTTTTTAACTGGGGCTTTAAAAACCTGAATGGAAATACCAGAAATTTTAGAAACACAAACAGTTGAGGGTTTTAATTACATTTTTTGGTACAGGTGAAATGACATTCATCCGGTCATCAAAGTTTAAAAAAAGCAAAACAATCCTTTCCACACATCCTTCCTTTTACAGGCAGCTAACCTTTTTCCCTTTTGCAAAGGGAGTAAAAAAAATTACAATAGTAGTTCATTAACAGTTCGACACATATTTCCTAACCTTTGATCAAAAACCTTTCTGGCACAGCGCCCAAGCTGCTGTGGAGAACCTGAAAGCAGAAGATTATATATTTGTGTGGACAGATAGTGTTAAAGCTGGGGTATGTAGCTTATCTTTGGCATCATTGATCAAACTTTCCTTAATAACCTTTGAGAATATGGTAATTCAAGAGTTCTGAAAAAAATAATTGACTATTGCACCTCTTCTAAGTCCTATTTAGACCTTACTATAATCTACTCTGTGACTTTACTTTTTGATCAGTCACGGGTCATTTCAGAGATGTGTTCCTATTGGCTGTTCTACAAAGGTACTGTGTGCACGTCCCCATAGATGGTGAAAGGCCGATACAATGGCAGACTTCCCAGCAGGAAAAGGTGCTCTTCCAGCATCACTAACTGCATACATGGCAAAGCAAGATATAACAGAGAGGACTGACGGGTCTAAAAAACAGACTCCTGCCAGTGTTGATCACGTATTGATGCCATTACAAACTCCAGCTTGAATCATCAAAATATCAATGAGGGTTCTGACAATTTTTGGTGCAATAGACATGACCATTGCCTTAGCTTAAAATACAGTCACATTAAGTTCTATTTAAGAGTCATATATTCACAACTTCAGCACTTTCATGATATGTGTAGCACAGGAGTACAGATAATCTAAAATCAGAATATGAGGCTTAACGTCAGACCCCTTTCCAGATTCCTATGCAGCCCTCAAAGAAGAAAAAACACAGGCTTCTCTTTGAGACTATTGAAAGGATACAAGAATTGTTTTATGTTCTTGGTATTTCATGGGATTTTTAAACATCTTAATAACCTTCATATTTTACTCTTTTCCTCTAGGTACACAAAAAACTAAATCAGCTTAATTTTAAAAGCAAATATTTCTTTTCTGCAATGTTTTTACTAAAAAAAAAAAAAAAATGCTGTTAAGTGTTTTAACTATGAAGCTATAACTGAGATTCTTTTTCTCTGTCCAGCTGTGTCTTTATGCTGCTGCTCTCCACTGACCTTTTCACTCTTTTTGTCTAAAACAAACAACTATATCACCCCTTCATTAATTTTCTAAGAACAACTAATATTCATAATATTATTGGTATTAATACATACACAGAGGCATTTTGATCCTGAAAAAAGATTTCATGTCCTCCCTGTCCCATTTCTCTGTCGTTCTGTCAGTGTAACCCCTGAACTCTGGCACACAGTCAGGACACAGGTTAACTATGAAAGGAATTTAAGCAGCAATGAGGAATAAGTGTTTACATGGACTGTATACATAGTATGTCTATTTACTGTATATGTTTGTGTTTATATATACAGAATATGTAGGGACCTAAAACATTCGTGTGTGGATGTGGAGCCCAAATGTGCAGGAAAATGTTGATTTTGCAAAAGATAGATGTTGGTGTGGACGAGGCCTGAGACTGCAGCCCGGCACACCCACACACACTGAAACCAGGTCTAATGGGCCAAAGTGAAGTCTGTGTGGGAGGATCATAGGTGTGCAGGGCGAAGCAGCAAATCGTCCATTTTCACATTTTGATATGTCAAAGGAGGAACATTACAGGTGCAATTAAATATAATAAAGTAAGGTCTAATAATTGGAGTAAAAGAGTGCAGTCCAGCCATCATTTGGTTTCCTTCAATCATATTTGCTGTATCAAATTAGCTATATAGGTTATAGTTATATAGTATATAAATGTACATGCTGAATAGTGACTGAATGTCATGCCTCAGTAGGGAATAGGTGTTTTTTTTGGTGATGGAATGTAACAGCAAAAGACTCTAGTCTCATGTTTTTATAGTATGTCTGTAGTATCAATTAAATTAGTTTAAATGAACCTGCTGCAAGCTTGTTAAAAGGATATAGAAAAAAAAACATCAAATCATACAGTACATGAGAAGAGGGTTTTAAACAAATAAGGGAAACATTTCCATCTTAATTCTTGCTGTTTTGACCTTTTTATGAAAGAATACTAACTGTATATAT
>KV751329.1:474778-516034 GCA_001698575.1 Mola mola | reverse complement strand
ACATTTTCAAAGAAATAACATCAAACAACATCTAGTTACTGCAGTGAGTCAGGTTAAAGGTGTTATGTAGGTGTTTCAACGTTAGCTAATTAAACCCAATCGCACCTTCATGTGACCTTTTTCTCTCAACAACTGCATCACAACTATTATAATGCGCAGTGATAATACACCCGCTCTTCAGAAATCAAAACAATGCGAGTTAAAAATGCAAAAACCAGAAAAGCCTAATTCTTGCTCTTTTATCTCCTTTTAGACTTGTGTCAAATCTCTAATAGTATTCGCCTTCAAAGTAAATCAGCGCTCTGCATGCAAGATGAGGCAGTTTCTTCAAGGGAAATTAAGTTGTTTTCCTCTGTCTTTCTGTCAGTGTTTCATTACCTTGAAACGGTCGCCTCCTGTATCAAATAGAAGTGTTTGAATATAACCTCACTTTTTAATAATCATAAAATTCAAGCATCAATACACAATTACACTACTCATGATATGGATACTTAATATGGATTTACGACCCAAAACTGTGTAAACTTAAGGAGCGACACCATTGTACTTTGTAGGGATGAATCGATCTTCCCTCTCAAAGCTTGTTCAGAGTCCTTTTAAAGAAAGCCATTGAAGCTCAGAGTGTGACATTTCACACCACGTTATTCATCAGCATGTTCATATACAAGTAAATGAGGAAGACTACTACAAAATGTTGTACTTTGAAAGTTTTCTAATTTGGAAAAAGTGTGTGTGTGTGTGTGTGTGTGAGGTAGCAGGCTGTCAAATTAAAAGGGCAGTGGCTGTGTTTGCATATCACAACAAATCAAAATGTTCCAGACAACCTTAATTAAATGAAAATGAAAAGTCTGTGCTTCAGCCATGATATCATCGCTTTAGCTCAACACCGTTGTTGTAAGCATGGAGAGACTAATGATGAAAGAGGAGCAAAAGTAAGCCTACTTTTGTCACAGTTCCTCACACCATTGCTCGGTTTGTGTTGCCAGCAGGTATTTAGCTTTTGTGGACGTGCTCCTGCAAAATCATGTTGGTATATACTGGATTGGGGTGAAATGATGGAGAAAAGAAGACAATTGTTGCAGCTGTTTTCTTAATTGTTTAAAGATTAAAAATTAAGGCTGTGTCTGAGAGCCCCATTTTCTATACTGCAACATGTTCACGGTCTGACATTATCATGTGAGTCAGATATATCTGAAATTTCACAATTAAAGTGACAAACCATGACAGTAAAGAGTAGTAGAGTAATAAATGATTTGATTTTGAAAAGGCCTACACCAACAAAACTCAACTGACATTTGAGTTTTATCTTGTTATAATTTCACTTTTGATGCTAATACTGGTTTGTAGGCATGTTAAATGTTTTAATTTGAAAGAGGAGATAAGTGCCAGAAATGAATTATTAGTTGAGTTATTAGTTATTTGGTTTTCCTTGTTTAAACTTTATTGGCCAAATACACAAACATAAGGACTTTGTTTTAATTTGATGTACTTATAGATATAAAATTATGATATAACACAGCTATAACCAAAGGAAAAAACTGAACAATCGTAAAATAAAACTAAACATAGGCCTTGAACTATAAAGCACAGCAAAGTGTTTAAATGATACAGTAGGTGTGATTTATGGTCATTTACATATCATGAAAGCATGATAACTTTGACCTATTGATCTGTGCTTAAAGATTTTAAGGGCCCACTCAGTTTGCAATAACCAAGATATCCTATTTGGAGCATGTTTCTGGTCTGTGTGTCAGCTACACTGACAGATCTTAAGGTGGAGATACACTATGAACCTTTTGATAGGATTTTGTATAGATTCACTATCGTGCTGAGTTCATCCTAGTCTGCACCAGACATCACTGTGGGCAGTTGCCATGGCAAGTTGGCAGAGAAATCGATAAGTGTAGGCGGGTAACAGACTCTAATCAACAAGTGTGAAGGGACAAGAGACTCCTCCCGACACGAGTCTGAGCTTTTCAAACAGATTACTATTTTCCAAGCAGAAATTTAAAAAAAAAAAAGTGTGGAACAACAGCTGACTCAGTTGTGGCAAGAACAAGTTCACTGGTACAATATCAGTTACACCTCCCCTTCTAAATTCCATTGTCCACATGTCTACCCCTACATGACTTCATTAAAAACTTTTTGGCTTTTTACCTGGCTAGCATTCATGTTTCTTATGTTTTGTATTTTCATCTCCTTGTTTGTATGTTTAATCTTGCTCTTTAGTGTTTTCATCCGGTTTGGTGTGTCCAGCTGGCTTCAGGGGAAGTGACAAATCGTGCGGTCTAGTGTTGAATCTGCTGGGCTCCCATAGTCATAGTCGTGTAGTGAATCCCCAGCTATAGCAGAAGAGGCTTGCTGCATCCTGGTCATTGACAGAGAAAACACATTTCCGTTATGACAATGATTGTTAGCAAGTAGTGCTGGAATATCGGGATTCTATTTATTTGGCACTAATAGATCCAAATATTCATACATCTATTTTGATATTGTCACTAAATGTATGACTGTTCATGAATGGCAAATCTGTCCCAGTTCATCCAGATGCTTTATTTCAGCTGGAGTGGCCAATGATGTACCACATTACTTGCATTTTTAAATGGACAGATTTGTGGGGACTTGCTAACCAAAGACAGAGGTTTTATTCTTCACAGTAGATACAGTCTTGAACGTTCCATGAACTCTGTTCCACACGATGGGAACATTTCCTCACATACACCCTCCCAGGTAGACGTGTCTCTGCCGCACCATCCCTAAGCAGAGGAAATATTTACTATTTAATATTTATTAATAGAAATTGCAAACAGGCTTTTTTATTCAGGGATTATTATCAGACATATATCCCCCTACACTGTTTTCTCTGTTGGATGATAAGAGCATCTCTCCATCTTTTGAAACATCCAGGTAAATCCTGCACTCCAAATGAATGGGCCCAGTCATCTGGAGGTGAGTTTGGTATCAAGGTGCCTGCCGCGTTGCTCTTGTCACTTTCCTTATCTTGCCCGCCCGGCTGTGTTTCTCTGTCTTGCCGAGTTAAAACCTCAGCTGCTGTGGAGGGTGGGGTGTATGCATGGGAAAAGACAAGAACAGGCTCTCTGGAAGCAGCAGTGTAACGAGGTAGTCGAGAGATCAGGAGTTCATCCTGTCAAATGTGTGAACCTTTGCCTCTTCAAATCGTTCTAAAAGATGATTTAGACTGGGAAAAGAAACAAATATAACAGTATTTCTCATTTTGATGCATTGGATTTTGTTTCTGTCTATGAATCACTCGCACAATTTGTGAAAATATTCATGGTACCAAGAGACAGAACCCTTATTACTTTGTTGTTACAGTTTTTCATTGATCTGTTCTCTCCAGCACCACTGGCAGGCCGAAGCTGTCACTTATCCACTGAGGTATCACTTCTTCTACAATATGAATTAGCACCAAACCTTTGAGATATTCATGTTGCTCTCTGATGCATCCTATTGACATTTTGTGATTAATAACTTCTAGCACCAGTTTGTGATCGTTGTGTGATTTGCCTTAAAAAAACAGCTGTATTGTGAAGAGACTTTCTACAAATGGTCATAGACCCACATAAATTATTATTAATTACCTATAATGTGGTTATGTTTTAACAGTATTAGCTAGTTTGTTCATTTGTTAACAGGATAACTAAATGGATTTTCAGAGAGTCAGAAACTGCATTGATTTTTGTGGTGATCCAGACCACTGTCTGGATCCAGGATTCTTCACCATTTTGGTACCAATTTTAACATTTTGCTTGTAATTCCACAAATAATGCACATAATTTTCAGCCACAGCAGAAGTCTGCAGTCTCTGAGTGTTTTTAGTTTGTTTTATGCCCAAATTACTAAAGAAACAAGTTAGCTTCAGGTTTACTTTAATTTTAGTGCTTAGAGAACTTCAGCATGCTAAAATAAGAAACTGATCACGGTAAATATTAACATCTAAGCATCACCATTGTGAGCAGTGATCTGACAGAGCGTCTGAACATTTTAAATTCCTGCTATGGACGAAAAAACAGTGGCCCCCCCTCTCTCTCCATGGACTCTTCATCGTAGCACATTTTCTGCCAAATCAGTTTAATACCAAAATAAAATGCAATATTTTGACCAAACATATATAAATTACCATGGCAATTAAATAGCTTACTGATGATGGAACACTAGAGGTGACAATACTACATCTGAGTGAGAAAGTTCATTTGGTGTGACTGGATTGTTTTAAGTAGAACTCACTTAGTTCAACTTATTCCCACACGATGAGCAATTTGATGTAGAACTGCCATTTAGAAGCCACAATTTTAAAATTCCTCATTTGTAAGAAGATATGTTTAGGGGTATTATTTATATTGATCTTGTAATCTCGCCACCACTTAAGGCTGGGTTTGGCTATGTTCCGGTGGGAACAAGATGCACAGCTGTGCCCCATTCGGCTGAAAGATTCACATTTATCCCTGATTAATTTTTTTACATCATTCACACATATTTTGACACCAACCAGACCAATTGTGGTGCATTTTTCCCATCAAATTAATAAATGAATGTTTGATACTGATTGTTCCAAAAGTGCTTTGGAAAACAACAAGCTAAACCTTCTACATTGCTGTGCTTGGCAGTGATCACAGCGGTGGCTGCAGGCCAATGAGCCAGAGATCAACAGCAGGAAGCCTTTTCTCGTTACCGCAATGTAAAAACATGTCAAAAACATCCATGAAGCTCTGTTTAAGATCAACAATGATTTAGGTTAAATTTGCACCGGAAAGAGTACTACTGAAGCTGATGGGAATATACTGCTGCAGATATTTGCATCGTGGAATCAGGATATATCGTACGATGGTGGTAAAGAAATGTCCAAGGATAAACAGAGTCGAGGGATTACAAGAATCAGTAGTCAAAGTTCATATTAGTCTATCAAATGTATTAAAAATGAATGTCTCTACAAAATCTGTCCACAAGCCCTGGTTGTTGCAACATCCAACACTGACCTCAATCGAAATGCAATATAAAAACGAAGTATAACAAGGTGGGTGTTTAGAATTTCATTCACTCCATTTAACACGGTTTGTCATTTGTAGCTAATTTAAAAAAAAGTCCTTCAGAGGTGACTTTGAAATTAATGAAAAGCTTTTAAAACTTGTCTTGTGTCTTTCTATTTAGAATCTTGGTATTTATTTGACTTTCAGACAAATGTATTCATTCTTCTGACACAAACCACATAATCAAAGCTTTAGTAATATTTTTGTAGTTCCAGAATTAAATCTTACAAATAGTTACGACTCTGGACTCTGACCTCAATTTGAAGGTTATTCCTTAAAGATCTCCTCCACTCTTTCTTTTTTTTTTTTTTTTTCTTTTTTTTTTTTTGATTTCCTTAATGTATGTTAGGGACTAAAATCAAGGTTTGTAACTACTGAAATGTCCCATTTCCCAATATGAATACAAAACATTTCACAACCACTAACGCTTTCAGTCACCAGTTAACAAACAACATGAACAAAAAGGTGTTTACTACAATTAGAATTCGGATACGTCTACCAGATTTTGGTGCACAATCGAAACATATGGATTTGACTAATACTCAAACATTATGGTTGTATCAGTTTCCTCTAACATGAGCCATCTTGATCTTTTAACGGAGAGGAGGTGGGTGAGGCACGTGGCCTGTGCTTCATAGATCCAGCGTTTCTGAATGAGCAAGAAAGAGTTGCTTTATGTATCAAAGAAACGGACACAGTGAGTCATCCTTGATCTTACGTTTGCCTTCTGGCTACTTGTGGTGTAGCAGCAAAAAATTCCCCTTGTGGCCCAAAATTTTTCTTCACAAACCACCGTGATAAAAGATGTATCTGTAAAACTTTTGACAGGATACCTCAAACTGCAAGCATGGGTTTTAAGTTATAAAACTTCCCTTGAGCTGAGAAGAGTGATTTGACGTCTGACATCATCACAGTGTAAAGTTTGTGTAAAGTTTCTGAGTGGGATGTCGTGTAAAAAAAAAAAAAGGGTGGGAAATCGTGGGTGGGGCCTGCAGGAGAAACGCTACTGCACATATTCAGTGAGTGAAGAAGCAAAGCAGGAAGTTATAAGCCTTTTTTGAGGTGTGTGTGCAGACAAGCAATTCTTAGAATGAATAGGCGCCGTTCCTGCCTTGTCCCATATCTGTATGTAGTTCTTTTTCTATGAATTTACAAGATGTCCTTTCAGCATTTAAATTCTTTTAACTTTTACTAAGCAAACCCGCATTAAATAAAATATGAGTAATAACAGTTTACCTTTACACGTTTACAGAGAAACCTAAAAAGCTTGTAGGATCAGACAGTTTGAAAATTGGATGTCAGATTGACTTCAAACTTGGTAGGTGTGTTGCTGATGACCTGTGCATGTACGTGTGTTGTGTTGCAGCAGTTTGGACATGCAAAGTGTTAAATATTAATTAAAATCCCAAGCGCATCTTCTTCTGCTCTTCGGAGCCAAATTTTTGAGAGCACCACTCTGCCTTTGCAACCCACATTTTGGTCAAAGATGCAATTGCATGTGTTATGGACATTAGTCTAACAGGCACATGTCCAGATAAGTACAAACAGACCGTACAAACGCTAATAATATAAGTGACCACTCTAATGGACATTTAGATCAAACAGTGATTAGTGCTCGTTTCTTTACAGGCATGACAAAAAAAACTGCACACTGAAGCTACTTTCTGATTAAGGGTTTGATAATTTGACAGGGTTTATTTGTATCAGTCGATATGTAAGATGGATCTGTATTTTAATGAAGCTGTGATGGAACTTGAATGATCTTGCAGTCAGGGAAATCAACCTCTGCATTTAGGTAAATATTTATTCTGCCATAATACACCGATGCAAACATTTCTGATTATCCTGTCTTGGTGAACATATTCAGAAAAAAAATCAAATGTGATTCATTTTCCATCCTTGTGGTCTCCTACACATGAAATTCATCCAGCTGTATTCTTTCCCCCTCCTCCTCTCCTCTACAGGAGGATATCTAACTCCTGGCTGAGCACCGGCTGGTTCACCATGACCATTGCCCTGGAACTGTGTGATAGGGTCAATGTCTATGGCATGGTTGCTCCAGACTTCTGCAGGTGAGAAAGTGGAGCTGAATGTAAAACATGATCATTAGTTTGTAAAGCACAACCACTAAGGCCTTTTTAAGCAGAGCTGTATATGTAGCTGCTTCAAGTATAGAAATTCATAGCAGCACAGACGCCTGAGAGGAAAGATTAACAACTAAAATACATTCAGGAGACTGAGAAAATGTCAGTGTGGCTGAGGTTGTTTGGGAAGTGCTTAAATTGCTTGAATATTACTAAGTAATAAGTCAATAAAGAGGCCGGCATTACAAATATTTCAAATAAAATTGTCGGTGTTTTACTTTGAAACAAAATTTACCCTAACAATCCCAATCTTGCTAAACGGGCACATTAAGTTGGTTATTAGCTTTAAAAGTAACCCCCAGGATCTATGCGCATGTTTACATGAAAGAAGCTGCGTGTGCTGCATATGGTTACAAGTATGACAAGTCTGCTGGCTGCAGAGCATAGTAAAACAAACTAATAATCCGTGATAAAGGTAACACAGCTGCAGCTGCCAAATTCAGGAAGGACAGCCCACAAAAAAAAAAAAATCAAATTACGTGCATGTGAATGAACAAGTTTGTTGTGTCACTGCCCAGTCATTAGGGCAGAAATAGATCTATATTTACATTTATGTACATATATATAAATACACAATGATTCCTTCAAATATAACTAAATCAGAGGGTGATCGCATACTAGCCACACTGAAATGATCATCTGTTTTCATCGGACTACTTTTGCTCTTCAGACTAATACAGATATTTCAAAAAATTGACATCCGCCGATACCGAAATGACTGCTGATATATCATGAATCCCTAATTAAAAGTGTGAGTCACTGCCGCGCTTTCATATATTATGAAAGCTGAAGCGTGCAAAAAGAAGACTTGGGTGCTTCGATCAGTTTCTGTTAGGATACTGGATACATAAAGCACGATTAAATGATTTTGACGGGAAAGAAATGTAGAAAAGAGGAGGGCCCCGCCAACATGCTTAGTATACTTGTTCAAATGAGCTCCAGGATCTTCTATGAATGATGATTGATGAATGATCTGTATAGGCTGTGCTTTGATATAGTTTGATCTGTTATTTGGAGCTCAACCTGCTCATAGCGGGTTAGCAGTGCAGCTTAATATCCAATGGTGAGTTTCCATGGTGATGTTTCCCAAAAAGAACTGAACTAGCTTCAGACCACCGGAGACCCTGTGTTCACTCAAGGTGTAAACAGGGTCCCTGGCATAAACTTCATAGCCACATACAGGCTCAGAATACTTCAAGCTCAGAGACATTTTAGAAAAACACAGAAGAGGGGAATATATTTATTTAGAATAACATTTATATTCATGTGGACAGGGTTTGCAACAATCTGAACAAAGTTGTGTCACCAGTGAGATTCAACCTACCTTAACCACTACATTCACTAACCCTGCTAAACTGCTCAAAGGTTTCTCTCTGTTTTGTCTGGCTTTATCCACCTCTTGTGTTCAATCATATATTCTCATTTACTTATTCAGTCCTGCTGACAGCCAAGTAGGTGAATTAGAAATTCAGACAAAACAAGCTTGTATTCTTCGGATGAATGACTTGGAGACAAAACAGGCTTTTTTCACCCTCCGTGACATGTTCGGGATAATTCAGCGCGCAGACTGCTGAAGACCCAGCACATGAAAAAGAGTGTGTATTATGACAGAGACGGCAGACTGTGGTGCTTTTATACGAGGGATAACACTGCATGGGTAGTCCATGTGTCCTGGAGTGACTCCACTTTCAAAATATTTTTTCAATTTGTTTTTTGTTCATGTTAATTTCCAGTCACCTTTCCTTTTTCACCTTCAACTGGCTCTAAGTGCTTTTTCATTGCATCGTTCCATCACATTTTAAAGAGCACTGGCATATCGAAGTGTTGTCAGATTAACACAAACATGAAATGTGTTTCAGTGCGGGAATAAATGTCACACATGTTTAGCTATTACCGATTGTGGTCCCCAGTCAAATCCCAATAGATGCTAAAATGTTAAGATGTTCTATCATATCACAGTTTACATTTCAAGGGCACTAAAATTTGGATGTTTAGTTCAGACGCTTCCTGTGAGTTAATAATTTGCTGCAACATTAGCTAGTTTTGTGTCAGGAACGTTATTCATTTTAATTAGATCATCCTATGTTCTGTGCATCTCAAATGTCATGAACGAGAAGATAAGAGTGAACAGTGTTTTAAAGAACTAGTATACATTCTTTGGTCAGTTTAATTTTTTGGAGCACTGGGGTCCTGCATGAATTTTCTTCTTTCTCACTGTTTTAATGTGGGCAGGGATCAATAAAGAGATGTCTTATTCTATATGTCTGCGTACCCACCAGGATTTAGAAACATCTGAATGAAAAGCCTGATGAATGTTAATTTTGTCTAATTGCTCCTTATGTTGCTTATCGGCTTATTTAATAATATGTAACATTGTAGAGAAATCCTAAACTAAAGTTTTCTACTTCCTACTTTCTACCTAGTATTATTATTCAAGTCATATGGGATTTGTGGATGATACTGAAATGTGAACAACCTTATAGAGGCCCTGAAACTCACAGAAACTTCAATATAGATGTCCTTACACATTAGAGAGTGTGTGGGATTCTGCTTGATACTTTGATTTTGAAATGTGAAAGTATCTAATTATTAACAAAACAGGACACTCATTTTGAGACAATAACCAAGTCACATTAAAGTGACATTAAATTCAGGATGAAAGGATCCAGGTCAGACGAGTTGCCGTGACAGAATATTTTGGCAAAAAGGAAAGGGGACTGTGCAATTTCTATTTTAAGCATCCACATTTTCCAGGTGGATGGCAGTGCTGAGATTTTTCCTCCTTTTAAGGAAAATCACACAGAATGATGGCAGGGAACTTTGGGATGCGTAACCGGTTCTGACTCTGACTTGCCAAGAGCAGTTTAGTCATCCAGCCTCATTAGCAGAGTTTAATGCCTTGAATTACAGATCACGTCCCATCCATCGCAGCCAATAATTAAAAGTTTTTATTGGACAAGGAACAAGTCTGTTTTAATTTCCCAATAAAAAGAACAAACTGTAAAATGTAGTCCTTTCGGCGCGATTGTGCGTACATTTAATCTTGTTGAGAATTCTTTTAACAGATGGTTGGCCAACACAGGTCCTCTGTAATCCTTTTAAGCTTTTGTAATAAGTGAATACTGTAAATTCTACTGGATACGAATCAGCTGAGAGTTTAAAACCATCTTTCTCTAACATCACATCAAATCTGTTTTCTGGTCATGAAGTGTAGATGTTTAGAAAGCTAACACATTAATACAAAACCAACAAACATAAATGATACATCAGCTTCTTGAGCATATCTTTTTATTGTCTACAGTCACAACAAACGGCCAACTAGTGCATTTGAAAAGTGGTACTTTGAGATGTATTTTTATTTTATTTCAATCAAAGATGCATCAACATGTGCATGTTTTACTGCTTCCTGGAAAGCATTTGACATGGCTGATAGAGATGATTTAGCCAACACGGGCTAAAAGGAGTCTTCAACAGAGACTTCATACAGTATATTGAGAATAAATGAGTATCAGACAGACAGGTTGTCAACTCTAACAAGGATAGAATGAGGTGACGCTTTCTTCCACGTATTATTTTCAAGTAATGTTATTTAAATGATGTACACTCAGCAAAATTGTCATCCAAAATCCCATTTTCTATGACTTGGAGTGAAAATTTAAGAATACCTAAATGCACACGCAAAAGACTTATCTCAAATTCGGTTCACAAATTTGTTAAAATCTGTATTAGTGAGCACTTTTCCTTTGCTAAAATAATCCAGCCACCTGGCAGATGAGACATATCAAGATGTTGATTAAAGAACATGATTGTTGTACAGGTTTGCCTTGGACTGATGACAATAAAAGGGCACTCTGAAATGTGCAGTTTATTGAAAAAAAAAAACAACCACCTTTATTAGGCAAGGAAATAACGTTTCACATAGAATGGAATATTGGTGCACTTGTCCTCAGTGGCTATGCAAAGTTACTGGACATTGGCAAGAAATAGAACCCTCTGTCGTACTCCAATCCAAAGCATCCCTAATGAGCTAAAATACACATGTGGTTGTTGGGTGTAGCTTATATTGCCCATACATACAATACAATAAGCCCACCACCACCATGGGCCACTCATCTGCACGATACAGTGTAAACCCGGGTTGGTCTGTGACGAGAACACTTCTTCAAAGTACAAAACGCCATCGAAGGTGAGCATTCGCCCACTCAAGTCCGTTACGCCAGCCTACTGCAGTCAGGGCAAGGCCATGATAAGGACGATGAGCTGCTCTCTCCTGGGCTGTCGTGGTTACACGTGGACCGTGGTTGTGAGGCCTGCTGGATGTACTGCCGTCAGTTCATGGGCAACAGCTCTGGTGACCATTCCTGCAGTAACACGCTCCCTCAAAACTTGTAGCATTGTGTTGCTTGAAAGAACTGCACATTTTAGATTGGCCTTTATTGAGGAAGGCAGACCTGTGCGATAATCATGCTCTTTATCAGCATCTTATTTGTCTTAGCTGGATGGATTATTTTAACAACGGTGAAGTGTTCACGGATACACATTTTAACAAATTTGTGAACCAATTTTTGCGAGATGTTACTTATAAAAAAACCTTAGATATTTTAAATCATTTTATGGAAAATGAGAGCAAAGCCAAAAGTGTTTTTTGAGTGTAAATCACTTCAGCGTGTGCTGGCTGAATTTTGTTCACCTGTTCATGTGGAATGCTCTTGACTTTATTTAATAGTATACAATCATTATTAGAGTCACTTTAATCGAAATAACTTATTTTTAGACTTTTAAATGATATTATCTTGCTTCATGCTTCAATTTTATGCATAACATTTTGTTTTATATGTGTTTTACATTATGTTGTTTTGGGGGGTTTTTTTTATCTGCATGTCCATGTCCAAATTAAACGTAGAGTATTCATAATACAAATATGTTAGGTAAAGAATGGGGAGGTAAATTTAAGAAAGCAGACAGCAGCGAGGATTCAGAAGTCAGTGTTGCATGTGGACTAAATGAGTAGCAAATGTATGTATGCAGCCCCTACTCGAGCTGCGTGGTACTTTCCATGCCTCCCTACAATTTTGCAGAACTTAAATACTTTTCTTCATGAACAATTCACAGTCGCCTTTTAATCGCAGGGCTGACATATAGAGACAAACCATCCACACCTACGGGCAATTTAGAGTGACAAATTAACCTAACCCCCAGTTTGCATGTTTTTGGACTGTGGGAGGAAGCAGGAATACCTGGAGAGAACCCACACAGGCACAGGGAGAACATGCAAACTCCACACAGAAAGGCCCTGGACCTTCTTGCTGTGAGGCGACCGTGCTAACCACTGAAACACTGGCGGCACAATTAGACTTTGTCTCTTTATTTGGCTTTTTCAACATATGGCTGTAGGTTGGCATTTAAATGTTATTGAAATAAGCTACATTTGTCTGCGTCAGCCCTCTGAAGACAAATGAATGCAGATCGAGTCGTCCTCCTTCATCACAAAATGAAAAACACGCAGTGGTGTCAAATGGAGCTCAACTGACTCATTAAATTGTTTTTTAAATGTCAGCTGTCTGTTTTATCTCACCACCACTGCAGGGAGCCTCAGCACCACTCGGTCCCCTATCATTACTACGAGCCACGTGGTCCGGATGAGTGCGCCATGTACATTTCCCATGAGCGTGGGCGGCGGGGCAGCCACCACCGATTCATCACGGAGAAGCGAGTCTTCGCCAACTGGGCGCGGACTTTTGACATCCACTTCTACCAGCCCGACTGGAGCCCCCCACCGCTGCCGGCCAACCGGACACAGGAGGGGCCGGTCACAGCAGCGCCCCTGGTACACCAGAAGACGTGACCGTGTCTTGGCGAAGATGTTTGAGAGACACGTTTTGGTTAGAGTGTCTGACAAAAGGGATCATTTGCACTGAGTGCTACAAGATCTGGAAATAGGGAGCACAGATGGAAGAATGAACCTTTCTTCAGCTCCTACAGTGCAGCTGCAGCATGTGTGTGTTTTTTTTGGACAGTTGTACAACCATTATTGAAAGCCCTGTTATACAATGAGGCAGCATAATTACACACACCACTCTCAATGCATGCACACACTGGGGATCGTCCTTGTCTTTGTACACATGTGAGTGTGCACGTTAGATGTATGCCAGAGGGATGTGGGAGGATACACACTTGAATTTAGGCCTGTCACAAAGCCTGTTGGATGAAGGATCTTGTCAGGATTCACAATGGGCAGTTGACTGAAACAAAAAAAATATTACGACGATAGTAAATCCAACAATGTCATTCCAGAGACAGCGTAAGCTGAACACTAATATTAATTTAGCGCAAAGCCTCGTCATCGTTCAGACTTCTTCTGTGGCTTGCCGATATCAAGCAGGTCAAGTTGGATGGTTTTCTTTGGACATAGAGCAACCAAAAGCTCAAACTCCAACGCAACCACTTACTTGCTTTGAATTTTAAACTGCCTTTAGGATGTGTGTGCATTGTTGGCTCAGAAGTGTCACCTGAGTCAAACTTTGCAATGCAGCCCTTCCGACAAGAGTCTAATATTAACCTGGAGGGTTTATCTCTCGCTTGTGCACCTCTGCTGTCCTGCACCTATGTATCATAAGGCTTTGTTGGCTCCTGTCACCAGTTAATAGTGCGATTTATGGCTACAGGCTGGATTTCCATGTAAATGCACAGCTGTGTCACACAAGACAAGTGGGAGATTAAGATCGAGCGCAAGGGATGCATCAGCAGTCCCCATCCTATATTTTCCTGCTACTGCTGCTTCCTTGAGCCTAAATCATCTTTCTTTTTCTTTTGCTAAACTAATGAGTATGTGAAGTGTCACTCCTCTCTTCTCTTGTGTCCGGTTACTTTAGGGGCACTCTCTCCTTTAATTTGATAGAGTGTACTCTATTTGTAGACTTCCCTTCCTCTCAATGAAATCCTTGATTTTGCCCTCCTCTCTCTCCCATGAATAAGACTCGGGCTGTCACTCTGGAGAACGTGGTGAGACGCGTGCTTATCTAAAAGATACATCAATGTGTGACGTCCATATTGATTTCAGCCTCATCTCTGTAATGTCAGAAATGAGGAAAGAGATGTTGAGGGTCAGATACATACGAAGGTGCTCACACCAGTAGAATGTTCTCACTATGCTGTGGTAGGGAAGGTGTGATTATGCTGCCAATTTTGTACTGAAACAAACACCAACATCTGTTTACCAGGGATGCCTACTCATCTGACAATTGATAAGCACCTCATTATTTTTGTTTTTCACCTAATTAACTGAGTAATAGCATGTTTGAAATATAGAGACAGTTTTGATGCGATGAACTGTTTGGTCTACAGTGATGTAGAATTCTCACATTTGAAAAAGGCACAATATTGAAATTTAAAATGTAACTGAAAGCAATAGGTTAACATTTTGGGAAAGGCTGTTCAATTCATTGCAGAGCTAACAGAAAAAACACTCATGTCTGTACAGTAAAAAATATTGCGCGCGCACACAAAAAGTTGTGCTTATCTTTGCACATAAAACAAATCAAATGTAGAGCATTATGTAGTGAGTTTTAGGTGGATTTCGTATTTGGAGAACGCAGGCGTTGGCAGCAACATTTAACTATACAGCCATGACGGTGCTATGAATCTGAACATGTTACTCAATTTGGAACAACAGTTGTTTCAAATTAAATGTGGATCATGACGGTCAACTAACTGAATAATCTTTTTTTGTTATTTTATTACACTGATGTTGATCTTTTTTCTTTCCTTTTTTGCACATAAGAACATTGTTCCATTCCACGCAATAAAATCATTTTCGTCAGCAGTCCTCCATCAGCAGTTTTTGTATGTAACAGGGTGATGGGCAGCCAGTGACTCACCGTCAGCCTCCACTAGCAGCTGCCATTTTATCGCTTCACCTGTTTGGTTTTGACATCAGGCTGTGTCATACTGAAATAATAATTAAAGACCAGGCCAGTACTCCCAGCTGCAGACATTTTCCTGGTGCAAGTCATATCTAAATGTTGAAGGTTTTTGTGTGTGTGTGTGTGTGTGAAATTTTAGGCCTGAGCTGAAGGTAAAGCACATAGATCAAGGTAATGGGGAAACTCAGTATCCAGAAGAGTGTTATGAGCACTAATTAATGCTCATTATAAAGCACATCAATAAACTCTGATTAGGTTTGAAAAATTACTGAAAGTTGCTACTTCTCATTATACTTTTCTAAGACAGAAATAGTAACAATTATCACAATACCAGAGCTCAGACGAATATTATATCCCTGCTGGCAATAGCTGTGACCGGAGGCACTGCATTTACAGGTTGTTGATCTGTCAGTACCAATTTAGTCAGTGCAATATCAGATAATCTCAAGGGAACGTCTTCATATTTGTAACAAATGTTCAGGTGGAAATTAAGGATGAACTGAACAGAATTTGGTCAGTGTCATCACATATTTTAATCAGACCCAGAGAATTCATACACTGATTATGACTGATTATAAATTTCACACAAACGCCAAGCATTGAAAATGCCATTAAATCAAAAGGTCAAAGTTCAAATTCACTCTAACAAAATGTTTATTGTTCGTCATTCCATGAATTCCACGTCCATAACTGAGGAACAGAAGGCCAATTCTATGTCTCTATTGGTGACTTTAATCTTAAGTACCCAACTTGAAACTGTGCCACTTGTATAGATCATCTGTGCTGGTGGGTTAAACGTGAATGTGAAGCATCCACATTTTATATTTGGAAGCATGAAGTCCAACACAAGCTTTTTGAATTCTGTTTTTCATACCTCCTTGAATTCAATTTAGTAGCTAATTTACAGTCAAAGCCAATGAAAGTAAAATGAAAACGGTTCTGAATATCAATGGATGATGGATGGATGGATGGATGGATATTCAAGTTAACCGGCCGAAACTACAACTGCATATTGCTCATTATCAGTACAATTTGGTTCTTGGTGACCTCCTGTGTTCACAAACTCCCATCACAAAAAAATGTAGTCTAGTTTATAAGTGTTAATTTGTGTGTACATTGCAACTATTACAAATAGTACTATGGACTAGAAAATTCAAGAGAAAACATTTAACACTGTAACTTCATTTTGAATGTTTAGTGATGTAAGACATGTATGTGGTCTGACAATGACAAAAAAAAAAAAGCTGTTTTGAAATTTCCCACAACACAGCAATGTCTATTTTAGTGAGGCTGAAAGTTTAAAAACTAAAATATAGTCCACTTGGAATAAGATATAACAAGAAAAAGGACGATATGGAAGCTGTAGTCAGCAAATGTTTATTTCATAACTAGTGTTGTAGGCCACTTTGACATTTTTATCTCTTTGAAATGCTCCTTTGGCAGCTCCTGAGCAGTTTTTGTGGCATCATAGCATAGCATGCACTGTTCTGTTGGGGACCCCGTTGGCATCTGGGTGTGCAGGTGCCATGGGGTCTGTGCTTGGTCTTCAAGGGTGTTTGAGGCAGATGATTTGTGTCATGTGGCCTCCACATGAATGAAGGATCAAGGCTTTCACAGCAGAACTTTGCACTTTAGTGACGTGATCGTTGTTATTCACGGCAAGTGTCAGTGGAGTTAATGATATGATTTGTGTATATTATAGCAGGTCAAGTGCTGATCACCTTGGCCAATTCAGATCCAATGTTTAGCAGTTTTCTGATTACCAGAATCAATGATTTTTCAAAAAATATGTCAATAAAAATAAATTAATTTAAAAATGTGCAACTTTGGCTCTGATGACATTATGTAAACTGCGAAGTAGCTTGTGACTAAGATTATTAAATAATATTAGTTAATGCAGTAATAAGCATTTACTAACCGTTACTGTGTCAAGTCATCATTTAATAGCAGTCTTGAGATTAACTCAAGTACTATTTCATATTAATGTTAATAAACATCCACTTCTTGTAAAGTGTTACCAGTAAATGTGTTTAGTTACATTATGAGTGTTTATAATTTGGCTTAATCCATAAGGATATCAGATTTTCTACTAAAGGAATGATAGTTCACGTTAACTACATGTTACAATAGTGCCTAAATAAATCCTGAAAATAATACAGAACCAACTGTTAACTGAATGTGAAAGTTCATTCTTTTCAGGTATTATTTTATTAATTTAATCAAGCCAAGGCCCACTCATTAGGTTTTCATGGAGCTTTGAACTGTGTTTCAGTTTTCAAAAACTAAAGATAGGCTGCCATGGAAACATCTGCCTCAAAGCCCACAAAACCTTTATGAACATGATTAAATTGTATTCAATCTGTGGCAGCAACAATGAGAGTGACTTTCTCTCCTCTCCTATATTTTTGCTTTCTAACTCAAAAGTTTCAGACAAATCATTTACAACATAGTGAGCGCCACAGAGCATTATTTATTCCACAGCTGCTGGTGGATTTGAGAATGAAAATGTGCGAATACTAAAACTACTGTTCCCATTCTTGGTAGTGACATTACAAAGGCTCATGGAAAGGCCAGCAATGGGAAATCCAGAGTTTCCATGGAAATTGGACAACAACTCACACTCGGCACATACACAATCTGCAAAGCAGCATGTGCATGCCTGTGCTTGCTTTTGCATGAATCATTCAATTTAGCAGGCTGCCACATGGGGCTAATGTTGACGTGTTCCACTACTAAATACAACAAAAGCGAGAGTGAGAGCCTGACTGGTGAATTCTGACGCAGCACTTCGCTTGCACCCTTGTGACACATTCAGAGGATACTGAAACCTCTTTGCCACCTTGGAGATGGCTGCTCTAATATTTTCCCGTTACAGGTGCCACCCCAACAAGTCTGGTGTGAAGGCAGATACTGATCATTATTAGCATGGGGAAACCCTGCAGACACATGGGAGAGAACATCAGTGCACTCAGTATATTCAATTACACCCGAGAATGCTTAAGTAGGAACGAGAGGGGCCAAGGAGATGGAGTCAGTTTTGAAGTGGAAATTGAGAACAAACAAATCCATCTGAGATCAGCTGCCTTTAATTTCTGTGTTCTTTGCTGCCAGCTTAGTATACACCAATTGCATATGGAGGCTTGGATCAAACTGCTTCTCTGACAGCAACACAACAAAAATAACTATTAAAACTCCTTGGATTGTTTGAAATGTTTCCAGTAAGAATAGAAAAGAGCAGGTGTGAGAGCCAATTTAAGCAGCAGTGATTTCAAGGATTTCTTTGTGGTACTGTACAAAACACGAGTTCTGCCAGGCATAACTTCAAGGGTTTGTTAAATTGTGGGATCTATAAACAATAATACAGAGTGATTAAGAAAAGTCAATATGCAATAATGAAGCAGGCAGTTGGACAAAAACATTCAGTTGATCCAGTGATTCATCTTTTTTCGGGTTATCAAAATCTCTGATACAGGAAATAGGAAAGAGGACGAAGAAATAAGCATTGCATAAATAATGTAAAAGAAAAGGTACATGGTGGCAAGTACAGCAGCTGCCTTCCAATACATATGGTTCAATTTCCGACTCCATCTATTTTCCACCTCATCAGTGAACGAAGATTGGCAGCGGGCTGCCCGGTGGGCAGGTCCTGGTGCCAAGGTAGAAAAGATAAACTACCTCAGGTTCAATCCATATGCTTTGAGCATCAGTTACTCAACTGAACAATGAGTCTAATGCAGAGCAGTTACATTTGGACAGAAAGGGGAAGAAATAAACTGTCGGAAAACATGTCAGCACAGGGGATTCAGGTGAGACGGCCGGCAGCTTACGAGGTTATCGCTCACTTATCACTGCTGTAGTGTGAGACGTGGAGTGGCCGGGGAAATAGCTGTCCATCACCCGGAATACAATCAGCCGAGTACATGGCTGGGAAGATAATGGATGTTTCCACAGGGAGGGCAATTTGGTGAATGGGAAAGTGGATGCGTTCATCATGCGAGATGAGATTATGCACGATTGTTATCCCTCACAAGTGTGATACGACGATGACGGTCAAGGACTGTAATGTATATGGACAAAGGAGGCATTAAATAGTAATCTCTCCTCAGCCCACTCACAGCCTGCCTTCGTCCCGCATATTATTTTTATGAGGGGGCTGAGTAGCACTTAAACACACACACAAAAAAGATGCTGCTGAAATACGCAAGCAGCGCACTAAGAAAATAAATTAAATTCTTATCTCTACAGAATAGTTAAAAAAAAAAATTTAAACAGAAAAAAAAAAAAAATAAAAGTTGTAGTCTCTCAAATATGACTCACGAAACAGTTAAAACATCCATGCAGAGTTGGGTCTTTGGAAATCCGATGCATGACTTTAAAGAATTTATCCCTTCTAGGTGTGTCAAAAGTAATTTTTTCAATGCCAGGTGTTTGAAACAATAAAATATCTGCAATTTACAAACAAAGTTTGGACAGATATTAAAAATTTTACAAATGCGTTGGTATGTGTTCAGTTATAATCTAATAATCTGATAAAAATATATTGTGTGCGCTCCGGACATTTAGTCTTTTTTTTTCATTCTCGTATTGAATCAAGGTTTAAAATTCTTGTATGACAACACATCAGATGCAGGATAATATACAAATTTTCAAATTGCATCCATTAACAGCAATCATACAAATAAAAAAGGCACCAATTGCATCACATACTCTCTGGCCAAGCAGTGGTACCACACGTCTCCTTTCCGTTTTCAGGAATCCCGCTGTGAAAAAAATACAGGTTTGTCGTAATAACCCATCAGCATAAAAGCTCCATGTCTTCACCTTCATGTGCTCACATATGCTGGGATGTAAATGCTGCGGCTTCAGAAGATGTGTTTGAGGTGCTTCATGCCGTACGTCTTGAAAAACACTAGGAGGATTAGAGTCCACAGGCCCAGGATGAAACCATCAGGAGGATGCCAGTCTTTCTGCTTTGGTTTCTGAGCAGACAGGAAGAGGGTTGGGGGTGAGATGAGGTGAGGTTCGAGATGGGGGAGAAAAGCAAGAGGAAGATTGCAGGTTAGTAACAGTGTGAACATTTCTCTTGCTTAGGCAGCTGCTTTGTGTCATTCACAAAGGGAAGCAAGTGCAGAATTGCATACACGCCAACTTTATCTCATACACTATCTGCTCCCTCACACACACAAAGTGGGTGGTAAAGCTCATCAGTACACCTCCCCTGTCATGTGTTTGTCCCATTCACTGCCACATCATCACTTTGTGTATGATTATACTTTTAAATCTCACCCATATTAAACATGCATCTCAAAAGGAGCACATTTATATGCTAATGTGGTGGCAATATACTGTGGAGAGATGAGATTTAACCTCTAAAAAAAAATCTTCCTAACTCCTCCACTGGTGACGAAGCTATAGATAGGCTGTTAGGACGCACTGATTTCTGTTCTTTGTCACTACACAAGCTGCCATTATCCAGTCCTGAAAGCACCAGCTAGAAATGGCATCCCCCAAAGCATAAAACCCCAAGACTTGGCAAAGAGGAAAAACACACAGTGTGCACTAA
Source organism: Mola mola (assembly GCA_001698575.1). Lineage (NCBI taxonomy): Eukaryota > Metazoa > Chordata > Actinopteri > Tetraodontiformes > Molidae > Mola > Mola mola. The sequence goes on along the minus strand of KV751329.1, from coordinate 495,357 downwards.
AAGTCTACTTGAGTCATAAACTGTACTCACATTAGGACAACATTCAGCACAGGCTGCCACACAAATGCTTCCTGGATCCGAGCACTACGACATTAGCCGGTGCATATTTAAATTTTATGAAGTACATTCATGCACACAGCAGTAGGAGCTTGAGTGGTGGATGACACTAGTGTCAGAATCCACTCCTGGGTTTATTATTATCCAATGCAATACATCACAAGATTCCTAGGGATGCTAGGATTTAATATAATGAAGACATATTATGACTTAAAAAGAAGCTCAACAGGAAGCACACACTAGACTCATAGTTGATCTTTTTTTTCCTGCCTTACAGGGGCCAAAGATTATTTAATGCAACATACAATATCAATCACCTCATTTAGTATGAACTGCCCACAGCATCCCCAAAATCCTTTAATTTCAACTTAAATCAATAGTCTAAACCTCTGCATTCAACTGTATTTCAGAGTTTCAACTTCCTCCATTTCATCATTTGGAGCTAATTTTTAATACTAATGTAGCATAACTTCCAAGATGATCCTGATGACTTTCTAGCATTCTAGCATTGAAATGGTCAAACTGCAAGGAAATTTTTGTAAAAATTGATGTTTTCCAATTTACTCTCACATTAATATCTTTGCCGAATTCAAAAATAAGAGGCTAGCACATATTGAGTGTGTAGCTTCTTATTTGTACCAGGTATAGCACATGCAATATGTAAAGACTGGCTGAGGTAACACAGTTACATTCATTTTTTCATGATTCTCAAGCTTAATAAAAAAACCATGTCTGTCTAAAACACAATGTTGGATTTTCATTGCCACACACAGCAGTGTTAGCTTTAGGGAAGGTAATGACGAAGCTGACCCACATCACAACACAGTGAGTGTTAAGGCAGTAACATTTGAAAGGACATAATTAAATGGTGTTATTACTTTGGCTGGTGAAAAGTATTGTAAACTCTTATTAAATCAATAGTTCCTGGTTTGTGAGGAAACTGTGTAACTGTGTATTCATGCCTCTGTGTGAAGGGCGCCATCTTCTCAAGGTTGCCTTTTCGATCTAGACTAACAGTTTATATGACACTGCTTCCAACTTGTAACATACAAAGACTGGATTATATCTAATATAATTATACATATAAAATTGGATTATATCGAAATCCATAATTATTGACAGCTCAGTCGTCGGTCATTCTTCCATTCTCTTCCATCTGGAAAGCTAAAGCAGGACAGCAAGATGATGAACACAGACCAGGCCAAAGCTCGATGTATATTGGCAGAATCGGGGCTGGCAGTCCAATATGAAGACCCTATGATTTAAAGCTGCTTCACGCTGCTAGTATTTACTACTCAAATTCAATTTTTATTGTCAACAATGTCAATCAATAACCAAATATGGAATGGAATCAGAAGTGAATAGACTACTGAACTTCAACTCAGGGTTGGAGAGGAGCTACGGAACATCAGTCTTATGGTACATCGGGCTGAATTCAAGCACAGGCCATTTGTTCTCTATCTACAGTAGAGTCTGACAGAGACCTCAAGCTGCAGCCTGTGTGCTGGACAGTTTAGACAACCAATCAGTGAGCTGCAGAGACAATGACGTTCAAACCACAAAGGAATATGTTCAGCATCTGACTGAATGGCGCTCTTGTGCAATCATCAGAGCAAATCTAACAATGGGGGTTTAGATAAAAAAATAGAGTAAATACTAAACATTCATCATGTAACCATCAACGGCACTCTGAAGGACTGATAATGTGGCAGGTGTTAGCATGATTAATTACACACTACCATGAAAAATGTTGAGTCAGGTTGTTCTAATTGAAACTGATGAGGGGGCTGCGGTTTGATGCAGTTTTGATATTCGTATCAACAAAGTTCACTGGTTGACTATATTCTACAAAGAAAAACGGCTGCACAAACTCAAGAGACCCCAATCTCTGTGTAAAACTTCCTAATATTAGTTTAACCCATTAAGACTTGAGGCATCCTCTTCAAAGCACTTTTAAACCTGACAACAAAAACATGAACAAAGTGTCTACACCCTAAAGTGCATGCACATCTGTAAAGAAATAAATAAATTGAACTGGCATCATATAAATAACTCACACATCACACCCGGCCTTAAGAGGTGAATCTGATAGAGTCTTAAAGGTATGCACTGCACAAGCATATGTTGGTCTTGATGAGTTAAACAGCCTTTTATCCAGATGAGTGGAAAAGTTATTTATTGGCTAATTCATGCTTAAGCTTAGTGTAAAAAGCACATTTTGCAGACATAGTTGCTGTTTGGCACTGAGCTACATGTAGTTTTCACTCACTCCACAAGCAAAACACTGTCACACTTTTGAATGCTCATCAATTTTGACCCATCTGTTCCAGTTCAGCTGAAAAAGAGGCATCTCCCCAAATCCCAGGCAAATTTGACAGCATGATTGAGCATCTGTCCTCCATGTTTTCTGGTCAAGCAGACACGGAGCCCTTTTCGATGGTGGTATAATCTGATGAATTTTGAGCAGACAGACGTCACATACTCACTGATTTGAGAAAAGCTCAGATGTGGTACAAAACATACTTATATACGTGTTTTCTCAACACTACATCTCTTATATAAAAAATGACATAAGAAAATCTGAGTTGTAACTCTTTAACTCTCAACTTGTCACCCTGACAGCCAGTTTGTCACCAAGTCTGTAACTTAAACAACTGAAGAACGAGGATGTTCGGACGCAGATGACCTCAGAGACAATAGGTTGGTGTGTGTGAGTGAACATGTGTGTAAATGTATATACGTTTGTGCGTGAAAGTGCAAGCCCCTGGGAAAGGAACAGCAAAGGCAGATGGATGGATGATATGGCAGACAGCCACGTCAGCACAGGCGGCAGATTGAGAGGCAAGACGAGAGAGAGAGAAAAAACATACAAAATGTCATCAACTTATGCTGACTGAAGAGACAATATTTTATTGACTGATTATTAATTTAGTACATTGCAAAGTCAGTAAACTCAAATATTATGACGACCCCTTAAATTTGGTGTACATGTGTGACTGGTAAGGTATGTGTATTGAGGAGACAGCAAACAGAGGCATGCTGCTCCACAGGTCAAAGTTGGGGGGTTTTTTTTACAATCATATATCATCTCCCCCTCCTGGAACCGCCACCTTACCGTGGTGGAGGGGTTTGGGTGCCCTAATGATCCTAGGAGCCATGTTGTCGGGGGCTGTTTGCCCCTGGTAGGGTCACCCAAGGCAAATTGGTCTTAGGTGAGGGGCCAGACAAAGTGCGGTTCAAAGACTTCTATGATGGTGAATAATAACAAGGACTTGTGTACCCTGCCCGGAGGGATACCGGGACCCCGCCCTGGAGCCAGGCCTGGGGAAGGGGTCCGTAGGCAAGCGCCTGGTGGCCGGGCCTTTTTCCATGGGGTCCGGTCGGGCTCAGCCCGAAAAGGAAACATGGGTCTGTCCTCATGTGGGCCCACCACCCACAGGAGGAGCCATAGAGGTCCGGTGCTATGTGGATCGGGTGGCAGTCAAAGGCAGGGGCCTTGGCGGTCCGATCCCCGGTTGCTGAAGCTGGCTATCGGAACATGGAAGGTTACCTCTCTGATGGGGAAGGAACCTGAGCTTGTGCGTGAGGTTGAGAGATACCGGCTAGATATAGTCGGCCTAACCTCAACGCACAGTTCGGGTTCTGGAACTAGTCTTCTTGAGAGGGGTTGGACTCTGTTCTATGCTGGAGTTGTCCCAGGTGGGTGGCGGAGAGCAGGTGTGGGCTTATTAATAGCTCCCCGGCTCTCAGCCAATGTGTTGGAGTTTACCCCCGTGGACGAAAGGGTTGCTTCCCTGCGCCTTCAGGTTGGGGAACGGGACCTGACTGTGGTTTGTGCCTATGCGCCAAATAGCAGTTCAGAGTACCCACCCTTTTTGGAGTCCTTGGAAAAGGTACTGGAGAGTGCCCCTACTGGGGACTCCATCGTCCTACTGGGAGACTTCAACGCTCATGTGGGCAATGACAGCGAGACCTGGAGGGGTGTGATTGGGAGGAACGGACTGCCCGATCTGAACCCGAGTGGTGTTCAGTTATTGGATTTCTGTGCTAGTCACAGTTTGTCCATAACTAACACCATGTTCAGCCATAAGAGTGTCCATAAGTGCACTTGGCACCAGGACACCCTAGGTCGACAGTCAATGATTGACTTTGTAGTCGTATCATCTGATCTGCGACCGTATGTGCTGGACACTCGGGTAAAGAGAGGAGCAGAGCTGTCAACTGATCACCACCTGGTGGTGAGTTGGATCAGGTGGCGGGGGAAGAAGCCGGACAGACCAGGTAGGCCCAAGCGAATAGTGAGGGTCTGCTGGGAACGTCTGGCTGAGGACCCTGTGAAAATGGTCTTCAACTCCCACCTCCGGAGGAGCTTCAACCACATCCCGGAGGTAGTGGGGAGCATGGAGTCTGAGTGGGCCATGTTCCGCGCTGCCATTGTCGAGGCGGCTGCTCGAAGCTGTGGTAGCAAGGTCGCTGGTGCTAGTCGTGGCGGTAATCCCAGGACCCGCTGGTGGACACCAGAGGTGAAAGGGGCCGTCAAGCTGAAGAAGGAGACTTACAGGTCATGGTTGGCCTGTGGGACTCCCGAGGCAGCAGACAGCTACCGGCAGGCCAAGCGATCTGCGGCTCGGGTGGTCACTGAGGCAAAAACCCGGGTGTGGGAGGAGTTTGGTGAGGCCATGGAACAAGACTTCCAGTCGGCGCCGAAGAAATTCTGGCAAACTGTTCGGCGACTCAGGAGGGGAAAGCGGAACCCCGTCCACACGGTCTTCGGTGTGGGAGGGGAGTTGCTGACCTCAACTGAGTCTATAGTTCGGCGGTGGAAGGAATACTTCGAAGATCTCCTCAATCCCACCAACACGCATTCTGAAGAAGAGGCAGAGCCGGAGGACTTTGGGCTGGGCGCTCCCATCACTGGGGTCGAGGTCGCCGGGGCTGTCAAACAACTCCGCAGCGGCAGCGCCCCGGGGGTTGATGAGATCCGTCCCGAGCTCCTGAAGGCTCTGGATGTTGTAGGGCTGTCATGGTTGACACGCCTCTGCAACATTGCGTGGACATCGGGGACTGTGCCTTTGGAGTGGCAGACAGGTGTGGTTGTCCCCCTTTTCAAGAAGGGGGACCAGAGGGTGTGTTCCAACTACCGGGGAATCACACTCCTCAGCCTCCCTGGGAAGGTCTACTCCAGGGTGCTGGAGAGGAGAGTGCGGCTGCTAGTTGAACCTCGGATTCAAGAGGAGCAATGTGGTTTTCGTCCTGGCCGTGGAACACTGGACCAGCTCTATACCCTCACGAGGGTACTGGAGGGGGCATGGGAGTTTGCCCAACCAGTCCACATGTGTTTTGTGGATCTGGAGAAGGCTTATGACCGTGTCCCCCAAGGTATCCTGTGGGGGGTGCTCCGGGAGTATGGGGTAGATGGCCTTTTGTTACGGGCTATTCAATCTCTGTATTGTCGGAGTCAGAGCTTGGTTCGCATTGCCGGCAGTAAGTCAGACCCGTTCCCAGTCAGGGTTGGTCTCCGCCAAGGCTGTCCTTTGTCACCGGTTCTGTTCATAATTTTTATGGACAGAATTTCTAGGCGCAGCCAAGCGGCGGAGGGAGTCGGGTTCGGTGGCCTCCGGATTCCGTCTCTGCTATTTGCAGATGACGTGGTCCTGTTGGCCTCATCGAACAGTGACCTCCAGCTCTCACTGGGACGGTTTGCAGCTGAGTGTCAAGCGGCGGGGATGAGAATCAGCACCTCTAAATCTGAGGCCATGGTTCTTAGCCGGAAAAGGGTGGATTGCCCACTCTGGGTCGGGGGAGAGTCGCTTCCCCAAGTGGAGGAGTTCAAGTATCTCGGGGTCTTGTTCACGAGTGAGGGGAAAATGGAGCGGGAGATTGACAGACGGATTGGAGCAGCGTCGGCAGTGATGCGGACGCTGAAGCGGTCCGTTGTGGTGAAGAGAGAGCTGAGCCAGAAGGCAAAGCTTTCAATTTACAGGTCAATCTACGTCCCAACTCTCACCTATGGTCATGAGCTCTGGGTAGTGACCGAAAGAATGAGATCGCGAATACAAGCGGCCGAAATGAGCTTCCTTCGCAGGGTGGCTGGGCTCAGCCTTAGAGATAGGGTGAGGAGCACGGACATCCGGGAGGAGCTCAGAGTAGAGCCGCTGCTCCTCCGCGTTGAGAGGAGCCAGTTGAGGTGGTTCGGGCATCTGGTCAGGATGCCTCCTGGACGTCTCCCTGGGGAGGTGTTTCGGGCATGCCCATCCGGGAGGAGACCCCGGGGCAGACCAAGGACACGCTGGAGAGATTACATCTCTCGGCTGGCTTGGGAACGTCTTGGTGTCCCCCCGGAGGAGTTGGTGGAAGTGGCTGGGGAGAGGAGCGTCTGGATGTCCCTGCTCAGGCTGTTACCCCCGCGACCCGGACCCGGATAAGCGGCAGAAAACGAAACGAAACGAATATATCATCTCTCTTAGCCCATTGATTACAGATAAAATTCACCCCAAAAACATACACAGTTTCACTGTTTGTGGCCTTACTTTTCTTAATTATCAACCAACGAATACATAAATCCATATATTTGCGATATACTAATATCAAGTGAACTACTGGCCCTGCCCATTTATACCCCTAGCTCTAAGGTAACATTTGATTATAAAAAATAAAAAATAAATGGCATGACTCCATATTCCATGGTGAGATGTTCAAACTGCATGTTTCACATGACCAGCAGTCGGTAGCCAAAATACTTAATATTGCAATAGAGAAAAGCAGCGGACTCCTGAATCATTTGTGAAGCTGAACATGTTTTAAAAATCACTTTAATGAATAATTTGTTGTGAAACTGTTAATTTTCTATCCGTGATATAATTACTTAAATTGCATAATTTACAGAGCTCAAATTATATGCAATAGTGCATATTATACCAGTGCATAATAACTTTCTTTAGAAAAGGACAAACCGAGTGTTATGCACAGAAAAGAGCGAGACCAGAGGAACAACTGAGACAGAGGAGCGAGTGTTCACTGACCTTCACATCTGCCTGCCAAGGACAAAGACTCAAGGAGCCTGTCTCCATTACACACTCTTTGTGTTACAATTCAATTCTCAAGTAAACTCAATTAAAGGCTCCCAACCCGATTGACAGTAGCTAATCATTGTGGCAATGCTAGATGCTAACGGTCATTATGGCAGGTCTAAAAGACCATACCAAGCAAATGGCACCTGAGGTCAAAGTCTGGTAAATTTATGTTGGCAGAGCCATTTGACAGGACAGTATTCTTTGTCCGGTGCAAGGACACTCAACTTTACTGTATAGTACTCGGACAGTAGATCTATCAGATAAAGCTTGTTTTGCTGTTCTAGATTTTCTAGATTCATTTGTTTTTATTGAGTATACACAAGAGGGCCCATTCTATATGAAGATGAAAGTGAAGATGAAAGTTTTCTGACTGGGTTTGGCCTGTCATTCATTTATCCCCCACTTTGAAAAAGTGTCAGTGCCACAAGCTGAGTGAGGGAAGGAAGACATAAGGAAGGATGGGTGAGAAGCAATGCATTAGTATTCAGCCTTTCCATCTTCAATTCTCTGAAGCCATATGGTGTGGCATCAAGCAGGCAAAGGAACAAACAACAATTTGACGCCAGGGACCAGGATTCACAGCAGTGAGATAGGAAAAGAGCAGAATACACAAGAGAGAGAAGAAAAAAAAAATGGAGCGCTTTCTATTTCTGGAACTGAACATATTGTGATTAGGTGTTGGAAGCATGAGAAGAGGAAAAGACAGAAGGGTGGAGTGGAAGACCACTAGCCACTGTAACCACTAGCAAGACAACTGCCTGCCGAGAGAGGAATTAATCAACATCAACATACCCAAAGAGGAGAAGTTTGCCTTATAAATCCACTGTCTGTCACTCTGATGACTTTTCTGTTTACAAACTGTCATCTGGTTCAATGGCGAAAGGAAATATGCTGGAAAATACTGCGAGAAGATTTGAACTGACACCAGCAACAAGCCACTAGACATCAGATCTTATGAGATTCCATAACTGAGTTCTTCAGATGAGTGTATCTGATAAGTGATCAACAAAGCCATAGGGAAGATATCTGCGTGAGTCGTGTGTACAATGTGGCAGTTAATCAAAATGAGGAGAGCTGTCAATAGGTTTTATGGGCAGTGGTCACTCTGCTGCAGTGCAGATGGATTATATTGAGGGGGAGAGGGATGACTCAGTCTGTCAGGACTCACATCTTCAAACCAGCAGGAGTGCTACCCAATAATCGAAATCCCTGGCAGGGGTCGCTGGGTTGACAAGTGTGTATACGTGTGGGTGCATTTAAAAAGAGTAGGGACAGAAAAACAGAAAGAGAAGCAGAAAAAATGAATAGATGAGGGAAAAAATAGAGGCAGAATTGAAGGTAAGTCTAAATATGAAGCAAGTAGCAGACAACAGAGGCTTAATGGGGTATTTGTACAAGTGAGCAAGCGAGTGAGCTTTCAATAGTGCAGTTGCTTCAGTGTATGGAAAATCATGGATACACTTTATGAGGCCCTCTGATGTGAGCAGCAGGCAGCAGATCTAAAACCAGCCCATGTTTGCCAGGCTTTTGAGGCAGCCCACAGAGATGAATTACCCAGAGTAGCACCAGGTATGGAGACCCTTCCTATTTTATACATGATCTGAAATGGCTGGGAATCAAAATATACCGACCCATTTTTTTTTTTACATGCTACATTTCTTTTGAACATTTACAGCAAATAAAAAAGAGCAGCAAAGTAAAGCGCAAACTTAAGTATGTGGTCCTCATCTAGTGTATTGTTTTGACATAGACAAACGCTAGCTTTCAGTAATATGTTAATATGTTAGTAAAAAATGCCCAATGTGTGTAGGTGGGAGATGCGAGCACACCCACTTAGGACACCCAAAATGTGTTCCATTTCATACCATTAGGATAGATTATAGGAGGATATTTTCTTCCCCAATCAACCATCTTTGATGTTACTTCCTAAGCTCCTGACTAAACTCAGGCCACGTGTCTTCAACTGATTCCTTTCTTCACAACAAATTCAGAGTTAGCCAATCATGTTTCCAGCAGCAGGAGCCAGGCAGAATTCAGCTCTACTGCAGTCCCTTGCAATGAGAACCAGGAGTCTTGTAAATTGATCTCCCTCGACAAGTTACTGACATTTTTGCGAAGCTTTTACAGTTTTATTCATTTCCTAAATACTAATCAAAGCTAGTCACAAATTGTACCTATTTTTAGAGATGTAGTACAACCACAAAATAGCTGCTTCCACCTTACTTTGACTCTAATGCCACGCTTCCATCAAGCAGTACAGTTCAGTTCAGTTATGTACAGCACAACAGTGGGAACGGTGCGCTCTTTAAAGGCATGTGTTTCCATTATCCGGTAGGCGGGGTACCCTGAAGGCGCCAGCTACGTATGTTGCTTGACAACATAGAAACGCAACAGTGTATCACTTTAATAAAGTCTGCAAAGGAACTGTAACAGAAAACAAAGGTTACAATGCGGGACATCCAACATTTCCTGCTGTTTCTTGTCAGAATAAGGCTGTTTAACAAGCCTGTCACACAAAGTAGACTAGCTCTGTTTGAGAAAATGCTGGACTCTGCGGGGAGAAAGACAGCTTTTCCATCGCAGGGAAGTGACGATTCTGTCAACCAGTCAGAGGGGTGCTGCGTTTCTACATCCCCTTTATGGTATGGGACAGCTGTGGTTGGTACCACAAGCAATGGGTGATAAAACTGGCACAGTATGCTTCACTACGAAAGGGTACCATCCACAGCTTTTTACAATGGAAACGCAAAAAAATGTGCACTGTACAGAACTGAACTGTACTGCTTGGTGAAAACTGGGCTTAAACTAACAGGAAAAGGTAAGACACTTGTTATCTAAGCAATTAAAGAGAGACAAACAAATGCTTAATAGGAGATTTTGCAGCAAAACCATATCATATAGCGTAATTTTGTTTTTACTTGAAATCATAATCTCTAGAGAGCATTACATGATCAAAACTCAAACTTTAGACAGCATGCTTAACTATTTAGTACAATTATGTTATCCTTTCAAAACGACAAGGTATTTAAACTGTAGGGTAAAGTAAAATCTTTGGTGGGAAACAGCTAACTAATAGTATATTAGTATAAAACCAATAAAATATTAATTAATTCAATGGTCTGAGCATTGCAGATTTTGAATTTGTAGAATAGCAAAATCACTTGCAATGCAAACATTCTCAAACCTGTGTTACACAAAATTGGCATAATATCATTCAGCCAATATGAAGGGCATGCTAGCAATGAGCACATTAAACAGACACAAGGCGACATTGTTCATCCGGAGACATGTTTTTGTTTCCTTAGCAAATGCTATGTCAAATAATTGTTTTGCTTTGTTTTGCTCCCCAATAACCAAACAGAAAATCTGTCAATTTAGCTGATTAACTCTGCTTTATGTTCACCAGCTAGCCACCAACTGTACCTGTCTGCTGTTTGTTGCTGGGCAGGTAAGGTACATCAGGTTTGGCAGAACATTTTTGCTTGCTGCTGCCGCCTGCTGTAGCTAATCTGAAACAAGGGTAGTGAATATAACAGGCATCCATTTTTTTGTTGATTCACTATTTACAAATTTCCCATGTAGCTGTTCTGCAGTAGTTGTAGTAAATATGTTTGTGATATACAGCCTTGTGACTCTAAACCCAATTTAACTTGTCCTGTATCAATTGCAAAATCAGAAGCAATGGAAGATAACCCGAGATGCTACAATTACTACAGATTGTCAAAACTTCACCAACTCAACACTATCCAGTTTGTTGTTATGGCTCTGATTACACTATGTAAATGGCCACATTAATGTGTCCACTCACATTCACAGGCTGTAAAAGTACATTTCTCAGAGGCAACTGAAACCCAAATGTAAAACAAATCTAAAGTCTTCTTTTGCCTGTTGCAAAGATTAATGTAGCTTCTCTACTTTTCTGAAACGTTAAATGGTATATAGTATTTCTAATAGGGTCATAATGGAAAAACTTTACAAGAATGATACAGAATCTAAGAATGGTTTGTATTTTGAATGCAGAGCACATGTTCTAAGGGAGCAATGAGCAGGAATAGGTGTTTATTTGTGAAGGTTGTCCCCAACGAAAGCTGCAATACATTTCAGAATGAGTTGAATACACAATTCCTCACCACAATCCTGCCTATCCATTCTGTTAAATTTCACGGTGGCTCCTCCACACTGAGACCAGGAGGCACTTACATTTCACACTCAGAGCTGTCACCATGGAAACGACACAAAGAATCACTTGGTGGATGTTGCACATAACTTTCCATTCAACGTCCAAATTAAGGACAAACGTGGACACATCGATGTCCAAGAACACAAGAAGATGAATAACTGGCTGCCTATGCAAAAGAGGCATAAAAGATGCCAAATAAAAAAATTCGACATTAAATATAATGAACCTTATACTGTCTGGATTGAATATAGGCTCATGTGAGTGTCTCCTGTCTCCAACTGACTTTGATGTATGTATGGGCCTCTCACCTGACGGATGATCTCAGACACTGGTAGCTGGTCCACATAGGAGAATGTCCCTTTCTGCTCTTCATTCACAGGGCTGTAAGACAAAACACACACAAAACACCACTGTTTAGTATTTATGATCGATTGTGGTAAGTTGCATTTTGAGAAAGCTTTCGTGAAGTGTGACAATAACAAGAGAACATCATTCGAGAAAAAGGGCATGTAGTTAATGTGTGCAACCGATAGATGTTGCCGATGTGCGCATGACTGACAGAAAATTTCAGAGCGGAGTCAATGATATGTAGTGGAAATTGATGAAAATTATTTTTCCCCCTTTTGATAAATGGAGAAAAATCTTCCGATGAAAACATAACTTTTACAATAATTGATGTGAATGCATCTTGGATGCATTATGCACATCACTACAAAACTCTAAAGGACAAAATAAAAAGTGACATTGAATGCAAAATCTCATCTTTAGAGATATCTCCACATCACATCTTAACTATACCAGTTTCTTCAGCATCTCTCCTCTTTTTTTTACACCAGTAGTGTGGTGGAACTCTTTGCCAGTTTAAAGGAAACTAAACTCAACATTTTATTGTAGCATGTGCAGAGAGGGAGTGAAGTACACAAAAGAATTGAGGGGAAAAAAAAAAAAGTGTTTAAAAAAAGGTTCAGCCAAAAGCATGCAGCAAGGTTTGAAAATTTTATATACTTGATATGTGCATTGATGCTCAGTGATATGAAGAATTAAATAATGCTTTGTATTGACACTATAAGTGGTTTGCAGCTTCTTTTAGTGTTAGCTAATATGGATTGTCTGAAATAGAATGCAGTAAGGGACTTTATTTTGTAAACATTGTTGTGATATGAAGCCTCAGGACGTAACATAATCAGATATACTATTTTTCTTTATTCCTCGCATTTATCTTACTTATCCAAACATGCCTACGTTCTTCATCATAATCAGTGTGGTTCAGTAAGTCTGGTAAGTTTGTTCCTTTCTTACACATTTTTATTTATTTTAAAATTTGCAGATTTTAGCCCCAGTCAATGATGTGACATTTTTGGAGTTATTCTGTCAAAATATATGCAGGTCCCTGTGGAGCCATTTAAAAATTAAAACTTGCAGTTGAACTGTCTTATATACAGGATATCAAGAGACCCTAGGGTATGGAGTCAGTAGTTCTCTTTTAAGTACTATATAACATTACATCAGATAGGTCAGAGGTGGTAAACTTGACATTTGTAACTGGTTTTGCCATACATATTTGTGTATGTTTTTTGGGTTGGTTTTTTTTTTAATGTAAAATCCTGTAAGCTTTATCCAACAGGAGTGAGGGTCAATTAGCATGTTCACATTTCAAACCGTGAACTACAAAATATACGTTTATAAAGAGACACAGTATAAATTATTTGGGATGCTATTTTAAATATTCTTGTTTAATGCTGGCATGTTTTAAAGGAAAAATCCTCCGTAATATTGTGAATTACATGTAGTGTTTCCTTCAAAACTGCAGCTGGTAAATTTTAGACAAGAAAAAAAAAAAATTAATCACAATAGCTGAAATGATCACTATTTCATGTAGTACATGAGACACGTAGTCTGAACAAAAAAATCTGACTCTTCTTGTTGCAGCCACTGCAACAAAACGCTGTTTGCAAAAATCCTTCCCTTCCCAACAAAGATCAACAACAATCAAATCAGAGCATCTGGACAAGTGACAGTCATTTCTCAAGAGCAAACAGAGAGCAGTGTCTGCCTCAGCAGGAGCTTTACAAATGTAATGGAGGAGAAACTTTCAGTGTGGGGAAAAAAAAGCCCATTTCTGGGCATACACCACTAAAGACGCCAACCCCCCCCCCAGTAATTAAAGAAAAACGTGCTAAAAAGAAAGATTTACTAATTAAGTACACTGATCCCTCATCTCGGGACAGGGTTAGAGTGCAGCTTATTCAAGATTTCAAGTCCTCTCTCTTCTCAGTCTTATCCATTTTAGATTTAGAGTCCTGCTCCAGGACTTTCAAACTCATTTCTGTTTCATAAAATTAAGAATTTAAAAAAAAAATCCCTTTGTGGCAGGTACATAAAGTTATGCATACTCGCGACGCTCTGAATAAGGCCAAATGTAGCTTTTATGCAGTTGGTTGCTGATTTCCCGACTGGCTGTGCTCATGTCTACCTTGAATCCCTTGCAATCACCGAGCATGTGCACAGGAATCGGAAGCACACATTCTTTGAATGCCCAGATTGTGTGTGACTCTAAAGGTGTCATAACTAATACTGTGGCCAGACACCATGGCTCAGTACATGATTTCTTTATTCTCAGGAACAGTAGTAAGTAACTTGTGAGATGGCATGCAAGGAGATGGCTAGTTTTTAGATGAATTAATTATATACAGTTTGGTCCAGGAGTATTTGTATATTGACAGAGTTTCATCATTTTGCTTTGGTACACCACCACAATGGATTTTAAAATGAAAATAAATCAAGAAGTGATCAGAGACTTTTAGATTAAAGCTGAAAGTCTGCACTTCGATTACACCTTGATTGTTTTATTTTAATTTATCCAATTTAAAATAAAACAAAATTGTCCAAATACTTCTGGACCAAACCGTATGTAATATGATTGGCCTTGTATAAAACTCCCTGGAGAGTGAGAGAGTGCGAGACAGAGTGTCCCGCCTGCGCATTCGTGCCACAGAAGACAACTCACACCTCCAGTGCAATGAATGACAATCGCGCAAAAACCTCCTTGAAATACTGCTGTCTCAGCCATGGTTACACCTGGTGTCAATAACACAGTTTTTCATTGTTTGTCACCTGCAATACATACACGAAAGAAAAGTGCAATATGCTTGAATGCATATACAATTAAGTACTCTGTATTTGGGATCTTAGTAAATAAGGCACTAAATTTGTTTTGTTCCCTTCAAAAGGAAAAGAAGACCTTTCATTCCTTTCAAAAACATGACCTAAGGTCACGTCAACCGCAGGTTAGGAATAAAGATGATTATAGAGTCGTAGCATTTTAAATGAATCCAACTTAGGATCGGGGCCTTCAAGGACACTAACAAGATCATCACATTGCAGTTGATGGTTGAATATTAGTTAATATGGCACAAGATGTATTAATCCTATGACCTCTCTGAGGTTTCTACTTCCACTGATGTCTAAAAAATATTTCAAAAATGTTAATGACTTTGAGCAGTGTGGTGTGACTACTACTACTACTGTAAATACTGTGTTGATACACTACTTTCACAATTTGATATAAATCAAAATACATTGGAAACTAATGAATTCTCTCTTTATTGAACGTTACCAATGTTTTACCACTGCAGAAAGATATGATTGTGACCATAATTTGACTTGTGGGAGGATTCTTGTTACTTTCCTGCACATTCATTTATGCACTTCTTCTGAAAAAAAAGTTGTTGTTTCTGTATTGAAATAGATTATAATTAAGATTATCAGACTATCAGGATACACATTTTCAAATATAATACAATTATTGCGATTCACAATGTATTGTCAAAACCCTGCTTACTTGATTACCAAATGTAGAAATCGACAAGATGGTATCCAAACAAAAAGATCATTTAATCCAATTTAAATTTTGCTAAATTCTACAGAAATGCCAACCTTTTCTGACTTACTGAAGCTGTTGACATAATGACATGAATGGGCTGGGGGATGACAGCACAGTCTGCAAAGTCAAAATATTCACAAAAAGAAGACCATTACTGATTTTGGTCTTCTACTGGGATTTGTTGACAGTAAAAAAATTATATACAGTATTCTTATATTTAGCGGCACAGTGGTGCAGTGGTTAGCACTGTCGCCTCACAGCAAGAAGGTCCTGGGTTCGATTCTGGGTCAGGACGTTTCTGTGTGGAGTTTGCATGTTCTCCCTGTGTCTGCGTGGGTTTTCTCCGGGTACTCTGGCTTCCTCCCACATTCCAAAAACATGCAAAATCTGGGGGTAGGTTAATTGGTCACTCTAAATTGCCCGTAGGTGTGAATGTGAGTGTGGATGGTTGTTTGTCTCTACATGTCAGCCCTGCGATGAACTGGCGACTCATCCAGGGTGTACCCCGCCTTCGCCCCAAGATACTGAGATAGGCTCCAGCCCCCCCCGCGACCCCTAACGGGATAAGCGGTAGAAAATGATGATGATTCTTATATTTATATAAAAAAATATCACCAGCTCTATTCTTGAAAGGTATTTGGCAAGGCTTTTGTCGTTTGTCACCGGTTGCCTCCACCATCAAAGTCTGATACACCGTCAGAAGTCTCAGTTAAAGGTCACTGTTGAAAAGAAATTCGACTGAGAGTCTCTCTTTGGCTAATCAAAGAAAGTTCGGGTCAGACAGCTGCTGGCAAAGAGGTATCTGCCAGTGAACCACCAGGGTCCTCTTCCAAGCACTCGCCGTGTGAAGCAAGCTGTTTTCCTTTCTCTTTTGGTCTCTTTCTTCCATCTGAGCCACTCAACATTTTTCTCCATGGTTTTGCTCTCTTGCCCTTTCTTCTTTATTTCCTTCACCATTCTACTCCATTTCTAAGCCCCTTCTCTCTTCTAAATGTGCCTGTGCAGCAGGGCAGAAAACACTGTGATGGACTGAAACTCAAACAAGCCGGGAGACAATACCCTGCTGAGTCCGCTATGTGCTTCTAACTCTTCCTACTGCTGGAAACATGACACTGAGAGCACCGACGCCTCACTGCAGATTCCTCCTCTTTGAGATGAGCTGCGATCCAATTCAACCCACTTCCCACTTTATTCTCCATTAAGACATTTTTAGAGAAGATTTTTTTCAATCCACTTTGCTGATTTTAATGGATGTCACTGCCCTCTTCCCACCTTCCCTACTTCCAGCTCTGCTGTCTCTACCTGCCATCTTTAGGTCAAACATTTCCTTTTAACACCTGCTCTACTAACGGCCCAAGTGGTTTTTGCAGAGGCTATCCAGCGCTGCAGGTCACAAATTAAATTAAATATACTGGACAACCCAAAGCGACATAAAATTCAGCTTTAATTTGGTAATGGTTATTATGTAGCGAACCAAATTACCTACAGGAAGATGTGTTTTGGTCAACAAGCATTTACGCCTGGAGATTAGTATCAAAAAAAAAATTTAAAAAAATCATTACACTGTGAAGCCGATGTTTAACGAAGTGGATTGAGGGGGTCCATTAAAATGTTCTCTCCATCAAGTGCAATTTGTTTAATGAAAGAGCCTGTTCTGAGGGGAAAAATGGTTTAGAAATGAGTGGTGTGATGAGAGGAGAGGCTAGGAGGGGCATGAGAGCATGCAAGAGAAGGGGAAAGAGACAGGTGTGCACAAGTACACATGTTCTAGACATGTGTGTCCATATTCTCTAAATGTCCTCTTACTCTTATCTGAGTGGCTGAATGAGCCAACAAAAGTGGATTAAAACAGCACTATATTTAAAAAGGTCTCAGGTCTCATGAAAACGCTGTTACGAAGTTAAATAATTGCCTTGGAAAGTTATTTCAGTTCTCTCTGGATAGGGTGCTTACATGCTGTGCCTCTTTTTTCTGGGGGGGGGTTAGCTGTTGGTAAGGAGTTAGATCAAGCTCTTTACTGAATTGGAAGAAGGAAGGAAAAAACCCCAATTAATACTCATATTCATATTTATATCTATGACATGAGGTGAGATGATCACCATAAGCAAGGCAACAACAGCCATTTATCATTAATGATATTTTGCAGATTACTTCCCTGACTGACTGTAAAATGCCAAGAGAAAAATAATTCATATAAAATAAAACAGTAGCTAAATAGCTCTTGATCTAGCTATAGTGCTTAGTATTTGTATAGTATTTTTAGTACTATTTTTTGTTAACAGTCTTTTTGTGACTATGTATGATTAAAACTTGTAATATAATATTTGAGTGTTTATCAGTAGTATCAGGTTAAAATAATTGTTTTCATTTTTCAGATTTTGACCAGGTGACAGTCATTAAGAATAACTAAACACAAATGGCCAATCTAAGCGCTGATGATCCCGTTTTTCTTAATGTGGGTAATATACTGTCATCCGTATTAGACTGAAGTAATCAAAACAAGTAAAAATATCAATTAGTACACTTGGGTAATACAGAAACGTAGAAAAACTTCTATTCCTGCATTTATGAGTTTAAAAATGCATTTTCTGTTCAGCACAGTTTCAATTTTTTAAACAACTGAACAGAACTGTGCTAATAGAAAGATGGTTATTGAGGGGAGAAAAGGAAAAACAATACAAGAGCAAGAGCTTGTTACAGTATCAAATTTTATTTTAGAGTTTACTGTGCGATGGCTGATCTTTTGTGCCTGACTGCCTAACTATGAGCTGCACACAATAGCGTCACGGTCACCTTGAAAACACTGGTTCCAGATTCTTCTTACTTAAAATATAATAATAACATTATTTGATTAGCACAAAAATCATGATTTTGCTGCAGAATTTAACAGTATCCCAGAAATCCCTCTCATTTCTCCAGCAGCTGAAATATTGAGAGAAGCACAGAGAACATTTTGCTACCCACATTTTCATGTATTATTAATCTCATTTAGCGCCTAATGCTGACAACATTATAATGTGATACAAAATGATGGAAAGTGCCATTAGCCTCCATGATATATTTTGGCTTTACAATATTGTTTTCTCAGAAGTATAAAGACATTACTTTTGCTGTATTGTAAATTTTGCTCTAATATAGATCAAATGTAGTTGGGTTTGCTGATTTCTTGCATCACAAATGGAGATAAAACACTTCTCTAGGACTGATTTAAATCAACAGCCAATTCGATAACATTGATGTGTTTCTCTGTTGCATGGGGGATCATGAGGCCTAATATGTTGGCTTTAATCAGCAATAAAGCTAGGGGAAGTTGCGTGAAATGGCTAAGTAGCCTGAAGCCATAACGGACAATGACTAAAACCGGTGTGGCAATTGCCTCTAACTACTAATTAGCAGCCAACTACATTAGATTCTTTATACCTCCCGGTGGTACAATTAGCTCCCAGCTTAATGAAATTAATAGAAGTGGGGGGAGCATAATCAGGAATAAAGTTTTAATTTCTGTTTGAACAGCACAGTAATCTGTTCTTTACCTGCACATCTACTGAGTCAATATAAAGAGGACTGTTGCATTTTAGTGTTTTAACTGCGAGCTTCCTGAGACCGCTGGCGATTGTCCCTATTATGGGATTAGAGAGTCTAGGAACTGGCTAATATGAGAAAGCAAACAATATGTCAACACTAACAAAGAACGCCGAGCGGATATTTGAAGAGTTGTACAGCTTTCTACAACCATCTAGTGGTCAAATGTATTTATCAGTCACTCTATGCAGTGAAATAATACAGGGTAATGAATTGAACTGAGATGCTTTGTGTCCAGTTGACCACAGGGGGGTGCTACAGATATCAGAATCAACCTCTACTTCGTGCCATTAAGAGTCAGTGAATTATAACCTGAGGCCAGACAAGGAAAATGTCCAATAATGATTTTTCTTTTGCTGTGAAACAGAAAACGAAAGCATTATTTGCCACTACTGATTACAAAGAACAGGAAATAAGTTCGAAATGAGTCACCATATCCTCAAACAATTAGAATATTATTCAACCTAATAATCAATCCTTGAATCTAGATTTACTGTGTAACTATAATGACATCCACATTGTGGTTCACCCTCTCACAAACAGGCCACTCACCTCATCATTAGAAGAGAAACCAATATCAGTAATGTGAGGTGTTCTAAATAGAAATCGGAGTCTAACATGAAAGAATGTCAAATGTCAAACATGAAAGAGATTTAGCCTGCAGTACTTCAGTTAAAACAAAGTGCTGACCTCAATTAAAGGTTTTACATCCAGATTGTCCCTAATCCACCACCAAAATAACATGACTGCAGAGCTAAAAGTAATGCTGCATTACCAGGATTACTGCTATTATTTGCACTTTAATATTTGCAGTGCATCATTAGTATTTCTAGTTCTTAGCTAATACATAATGCTTTAAAAACTAATAAGAAGAAATAAAATAGGACATAAATTTAAAAGTTTTAAAAGATATTTAAAAGGATGCACCAAAAGATGCACATTCATTACCACAAGGTATTTGTCTATGGGATGATCCAAATATAAAACGTTGTATAGTCGATTAATGATTACAGGAAAACTCCAGTATTCTTCAACTTAAGCCCTGTCTGTTGGTCTTTTAGGACCTAACCTTAATAATAATACATCTATTTCCAAAATGAGCCCACTATAGAGTTTGGTCGCTAGGACCGCTTACCTTGAAAAGGCTATACAATGAGACTGCACGAAGCAAGCGGATATGTCGAGAATAAGTCTCTTTTTTCTGCCCCAACTACATTCAAACTGTTATTTCATGTGTCTGGTAACGTGAAGTAGAAAGTAGTAGAAAAATATTCGCTGTACAAATGTACAGATGTACTGTACAAATGCTCGCTACCAAAGAATGCAAAATTCTCCTTTAGCTACTACTGAGACTTAAAACACTGCAAAACCCTGCAAAAAATCGTATAATAGACAATAAAAGACAAATTGCGACAGCGTACCTTTGCTCCATTTGTTTGATGGGCTCAGTTAAGTTGACAGTATCCATGGTGATCTCAACTTTGCGGACACTACCGAAGAAATCTGTGATGAGGACACTTCCTAGGTCCCTCAAGAACAGGTCGGTACGGTGGCCCGGCGTGGACACACACAGACTCTTTGGACAGACTTTGAACTGTGGACGCACACAAAACACAAGCAGCGTATTAGAAAAATGCATCATAGTGCAACACACCGCACAAGCACAGTCAAAGATGCTCCATTCGAATTAGAACGACCCTTTCAGCAAAAATGAAACGACATAATAAAGTTTGCAAGTACTCTGGATATCTCCTCCAGGTGCAGTAAGAAGCATTAGCTAAAAGTATTACTTACTTGGTGTAGG